>JAKUCM010005504.1:0-22456 GCA_023374145.1 Lepidium sativum
CAATTTTGTTTTGACAAACGGTGGTTAGGAAAACCGGGATTTCGTGATGTAGTTGAGCGTAGCTGGAAGAGGAGTGTAGCTCGACAGACTGGAAATTTCTCATTGGTGAATACAATTGGGTTATGTCGCCGAGAGATATCACATTGGCGATGTGAAACTGTAAAGTCGGGAAGACAGGAAATAGATCATTGGAAAACACAGATTGAACTAAATAATGCCAGTACAATGGTCGATATTGAAGCCTTACGGGAAGCAAATGTTAAACTTAAACAGGCTTATGCTGAGGAAGAGATTTATTGGAAGCAAAAAAGTAGAAATAAATGGTTAAAAGAAGGTGATGAAAACACCAAATTCTTTCACACGGTGGTGCGACAGAGACGAGCCCACAATAGGATAATTGGCTTACTGGGTGACAGGGGTCAATGGATTGAAAGAGAAAGCAATATTTTGAACGAGGCGGTAGACTATTTTCAAAATCTTTTCACTAGTAATAGTACAGGAAACACCATTGTCAATGATTTGGAGATAAGGTTACCGAGTTGGATAATCAACTTTTGATGAGACCTACTTCTGAGGAGGAGGTTAAGACAACACTGTTTCAAATGGATCCTGATAAGACGCCGGGTCCGGACGGGATAACGACATTATATTTCCAGTCTTCGTGGGAAATAATAAAATTAGATTTAATTTCCCTGGTGGATAAGTTCCTCCGCACAGGGGTTTTTGATAGACGATTAAATAAGACAAATATATGTTTGATACCTAAGGTGGGTCGACCGACTAAGATGGGTGAATTTAGGCCGATTAGTCTGTGCAATATTGGATATAAAATTATAGCAAAAGTATTGTGTTTGCGATTGAAACGGGTTATCCCGAAGATTGTGTCGGAAACACAATCAGCTTTCGTGGCGGGCCGTTTAATTTTCGGACAATATTTTGATAGCGCAAGAAATGGCCCATGCGTTACGAACAAATAGGTTAATTGGTGGTAAATTCATGGCAATTAAAACTGACATGAGTAAAGCGTATGATAGAGTCGAATGAGACTTTTTAGCTGCCTTAATGAGTAATTTAGGATTCTGTGATAACTGGATAAAGTGTATTATGAGGTGTATTACGAGTGTGGAGTACTCGGTAATAATCAATGGAGTCTCGGGAGGGAGTATTACCCCCCAGCTAGGACTACGACAAGGGGATCCACTATCCCCATATCTTTTAATTTTATGCACTGAGGTTCTTATAGCTAAGATGCGTAGGGCGGTGCAGGAGAAGTTTATTACGGGTATTCGAATTGCTAGAGCTAGCCCGTCAATTTCACATCTCCTTTTTGCGGATGATACTGTATTTTTCTGTCAGGCAAATAAAGCTGAGGCAACTTATATTCTTCAGATTCTGGCTGAATATGAACGACAGTCGGGACAAAAGATTAATTTTGAAAAGTCATCAATACAGTTCGGTTAGCATATCAAATTGGACTGTCGAATAGAGATCCAACAAGTTTTGGGAATACACCATATTGGTGGGTTATGACAGTATTTGGGAATGCCAGAGAATATAGGTGGGTCAAAAGCGAAAGTTTTTGCTTTCGTGGCCGATAAGTTACAGGCACGAATAGCTACGTGGTCTAATCGGTTTTTGTCTAAAGCAGGGAATGAGGTTTTGATTAAATCCATCCTAACGGCATTGCCGACATATGTTATGAGTTGTTACAGGTTGCCGAAACGGGTTCTTCAACGCGTACAGGCAGCCATTGCAAATTTTTGGTGGTCCAGTTCTGGCTCAACTAGAGGTATTCACTGGAAAAAATGGGGAGATTTATGTGATCCGAAATCAAGGGGTGGATTGGGTTTCCGAATATTGGAAGATTTTAATTCAGCCCTTTTGGCAAAACAGATTTGGCGGATATTAGAATCCCCAGACCTACTGGTAGCACAAGTCTTGAAAGGAAAATATTTTAAGGATACATGTATCATGGAGTCAATTATGTGCAGACAAGTCTTGTATGGTTGGAGGAGTATCATGTCTGCACGTCATTTGGTTGCTAAAGGTCTTGTAAGGAAGATTGGGGACGGCAAAAATATTAGTATTTGGACGGATCCTTGGATACCAGACGTGATACCAAGACCAACGGAGAGGCTGGATGTACATTTATAGCATGACCTGACGGTTGACCAATTTATTGATCACCGAACGGGTAATTGGAATGAGATATTAATTCATCAGTATTTTGATGATCACGAGGCAAATTTGATATTGGCAATTCGGTTACCTCCAAGCCGGAGACATGATTATTGGGGTTGGCATTTTACGACGACATGGGGTTATACAATTAAATCTGGTTACCAGTTGGCTAGTAGTAGTAGGGGTTTGGATCAGCGTGAGTTTGGTCCACATTTGGATTTGCTTTATCAGTGGGGATGGAAGTTAAAATGCTCTCCTAAGATAAAACACTTTCTATGGCAATTATTGTTAGGAAGCATGGCTGTTTTTCAGAATTTGACTAAACATGGGTTTGGCCAAGATTCAAGATGTCCACGTTGTGGAGAAGAACCTGAATCATCTAACCATGCAATATTTGAATGCCCACCGGCAGTTCAAGTTTGGGCTCTGTCGTCTATACATTCTCCTGTGGGGGTTTTCCCGAGACATTCAGTATGGTATAATATGGATTATCTGTTTTCGCAAACTATACACCACAGAGAGGCTGATAGTTTTCCATGGATTATTTGGCACATCTGGAAAGCGAGAAACTGTTTCTGCTTTACACAAGTTGATACCGATCCTCGTACTATTTTGGATAAGGCTTATTCAGACTACAAGGAGTGGTCCGCGGCCCAAGAGGTCCCGTTGGTCCCCCGCGGACTATGGGTGTCTCAGAGTGATTCTATTAAATCACAAATAATATTTCCTACTACAGCCAATCTCAGCTTCACGGGGTATAAATGCTACGTAGATGCGTCTTGGAAGGATACTGATCCCTATACGGGGATTGGTTTGTTTTGCTTTCCAAATTCGGTGGAGGGAATATGGTTGGACTCAAAACATCTACATCGATGTCTATCGGCGGTACACGCGGAGGTGGAGGCCGTCATTTGGGCCTTGGGCACATTGGCGGAGCGTAATCTTCAAGACGTAGAGATCTCGACAGATTGTGAGACAGCATGGTCTATATTTCAGCGACCAGAGGAATAGCCGGCGTTCATACCACACCAGGAGGAGTCGAAGACTCAGGTCCCGGTTTTCTTCCTGTACTATTTCGGTTATTCCTAGAGTTCTGAATTATAAGGCAGATGCTAGGTAGAGTGTCAAGTTTGTAGTTCTGATGTTCTTTCTGTCTTTATTTTATCGTTGACAAAAAAAAAAAAACTAGAAAAAGTTTTATAGTGCTAAATTTACGCGTAAATATTCGTTGACTTGTATATATTTCTTCTATGACCTTGCTAGCTAAAAATTGATGCGGTCTTTGATTATTGTTTTATAGTACTGGAATTATAAATTATAATTAGTTGTTGCATGATTAATTTTGTGTAATTACAACCACCACTTACCGTTGAGTTTTTGTACCACTCTTCTGTTTTCGTCTGCTACTAGTTATAAACGAATACTGAGTTTTTTGTTTTGTTTTGTTTTGGTGTGAATTTCTTTGTTTATAGAATATCTGATCGTCATATTCAAGTAATAACTTTTCATTTCAGTAGACTACTTTTTGGAATTCTATGTGACGTTGACTTATATTTCATAGTGATTGATTAGTGTAAGGGTTATTGCCTTGAAGGTGTTCGATGAATCGTCACAGTGAGTTTTATATGGTAAAGCAATTGTTGTTTCCGTCGAAGAAGATCAGTGGATTGTTTTGTTTGTTGTTGTTTTGTTCTAAGGAAAAATTTGTAGAGTAGATGATTCCTCTAACTTACGGTTGATTTGACCCTTTAGGTAAAGAAGTGGATTTGGTCATCCTACAGTTTCATGATTTCATCTCTGGAACTTATGTCTCTCTGGTGAGCTTTCTTTTGGTTAGTCAAGAAGAAAAGATGACTTAGCTCAACCACTCCTGTTACTCTTGTCTTCTTTGGTAAAGCTCTTTGTCTTCACCTCCTTATGTAATTTTAATGTATACGTTATACATTTTTATATTGGTGCTTGTTTGGTAACCTTTCTGGGATTGTTTTGCAGAATCCATTTTTAGTACACTAAGCATATGTGGTTGTTTTTAAAGACCAAAGTAGTAGTTCCAGATAAGTTGAAGCTGATCATGTTCCATTCTCTAGTTGAAACTTTCCTTTGACTTTCCTATCTCAAAGAAGAGTTCATGTTTTATCTACTGTTCATATCTTACATCGTCAAGACATGGGTTCTGCCAAATATATATTTTCAAGTTGATGAATTCTTGCTCTTAGAATCTCGTCCTAATGACATTTCTTAATTTTTCTTAGAAATTACATGTGAGGCTGGAGGCATGGAGCCAAATCTTGAGCGATGGACCTATAATGTGTTTTTAAGTTTTTATGGAGCAGATATGCGGAAGAACTTTCTAAATATTCTTTTATGCTGAACCCTCGGATATACGCAAGCAAAAAGGACCATATGCAGTAATCCTCGCCACTTGGTTTTTCCGATATTCTTTTATGCTGACCCCTCGGATATACGCAAGCAAAAAGGACCATATGCTAAATCATTTACTCAAAACAAAAGCCATTACCCATTAAATAAAGTTAAGGATTGGAGGGAAGCGCTAACACAAGCTGCAAATATGTCTCGGTGGGACATGAAAAACCGGTAAGTTAGCTTCACGATCTATTATGCTACTTTAATATTCTAAATTCTGTTTTGCCATGACAAAGTATGACGTATCTCCATTAATCTTCATTGTGTTTGGCTTGACAAAGTATGATGCATCTCCATTCTCCGTTCAGTTAGATAGATACAGACTAGAGTCATGGGGTACAATTGAAACTAAGTTATCAGATTTTTCTTAACAAGTATTTATGTTCTGCAGGGATGAAGCAAATTGTATCGCAGATATCACAAGGGAGATTATCAAAAGGCTCACCTGCCAGTACTTGCATCTACCGTCATATGCTGTAGATATGGGCTCACGCCTACAGCACATTTCGTCACTATTGAGGTTTGGTTCAGATATAGTCAGAGTTATAGGAATTTATGGAGTGGGGTGGGATCGGTAAAACAATACTAGCTAAGGTGGTGTTTAATGAGTTCTCAAATCGTTTTGAATGATCAAGTTTCCTAGAAACTTTTAGGGAATACTCCAAGAGGCCAGAAGGAAGAACTCATTTGCAACATCAATTTCTCTCTGACATTCTAAGGAGGAATGACATAGAGTACACCAGCCTTGATCATGCTGTAAAAGAAAGATTTCACAATAAACGTGTACTTATTGTAGTCGATGATGTTGACGACATACACCAGCTTAAATCTGTAGCTAGATCCAGACTGTTTAGGCTGTGGAAGTAGGATTATAATCACAACAAGGAACATGCATTTGTTAAAGCAATTAAGAGCACAAGGAAACTGTTCACCAGAGGAACTTGACGGTGATGAATCTCTTGAACTACTTAGTTGGCATGCCTTTAGAACCAGTGAACCGCCTGAAGAGTTTCTTCAGCTCTCAGAGAGAATCGTAGCATACTGTACAGAACTACCCTTGGCTGTGGAAGTCTTGGGTGCTTTTCTCATCGGAGAAGCATTCCTGAGTGGAAAAGCACGTTGGAATTGTTGAATAGAGTCTCTAACGATAACATTCAAGCAAAACTTCGGATCAGTTTTGATGCGCTAACTAGTGAAGAGAGAGATGTATTCTTGGATATTGCTTTTTACTTCCAAGACATGGGAAGACAAATCGTCCAAGAAATGTCGAAGAACTGTGGAAAACGTAGCAGACTGTGCGATCCTGATGATGTTGTTGGTGTACTGACAAAAAAAATGGTAAAGGAAAACATCTGGAGTTCTTTTAATCAGAAATATATATAGAGATTTGAATACCATGTTTCTAATTAATTGTTTGTTTTAAAAACAGGGTACAAATGCAATAGAAGGACTCATCCTTATTAGCCGAAGTTATGGATTTCCAGTACTTCAAGGTTGAAGCTTTTGCAAAGATGCAGGAGCCGAGATTGTTACAACTTAGCTATGTAAATCTCAATGGAAGCTATGAGCATTTCCCAAAAGATCTACGATGGTTAAGTTGGCATGGGTTTTCTTCAGAATCTTTCCCAACAAATTTAAGCCTGAGAAGTTTAGTCTCCCTGGACATGCAGTACAGCAACCTAAAACAATTCTGGAAAGCTCAAGAGGTATGTGGAAATATTGGAGTTAACACATAAAGCTGAGTTCCTTTTGTTTTGGTGACTTCATCATTTTCTCTATTTTCTTGTAGCATCTTCATCTGACGAACTGGCTAATACACCTCGATCTTAGTCACTCTGTTTACCTCAGAGAGACTCCAGATTTCTCCTGTTCCCCAAACGTCAAGAAGCTGCTACTGATAAATTGCAGAAGTTTGGTTCTGATTCACAAGTCGATTAAGATTCTTCACAAACAGCTGCTTCTATTAAATCTGAGCAGTTGCATTGAGCTTGACACTCTCCCTGAGGAACTCTATAAGTTGGAGTCTCTAGAAACTCTCGTTCTCTCAAACTGCTCAAAAATTGAGAGACTGGATGATGCTGTTGAGGAATTAGAATCCTTGATAACTTTTGTTGCAGATTTTACTTCTCTGAGGGAAATCCCCTCTTCTATTGACCAGCTGAAGAAGCTGAAAACTTTATCTGTCAACGGCTGCAAAAGACTATCAAGTGATGGTATCGAACATTCTAGATTCTAAGAAGGGCCCTTCTGCTTCTCCGTTTCTTCCACTCTCATTTAACGGTTTAAACTCTGCCTAAGGGTTTTATCTCCACAATCCTGCAATCTCTCTGATGAATTGATACCCAAAGATTTTGGAAGTTTATCTTCTCTTATGCATCTTGATTTACGAGGCAACAGGTTTTGCAATTTCCAAACGGATTTGGCTAGTCTACCAAATCTCTCGAGACTCAACTCGAGTGATTGCTCAAAACTTCAATCCATCCTTAATTTACCTAGACGCTTGTATTATTTCGACCTGGTAAACTGCATCTCGTTGGAAAGAACTCCAGATCTTTCTAAATGCTCAGAATTGTATTCACTGAACGTCGAGAACTGTCGCAGGCTTGTTGAGACCCCAGGGATCCATAATCTAAAACGCTTGAGTTTCATAGAATTTGGAAGGTGCAAGCTCGCATCTAGTATTTCTACCATGCTTTCCAGGTTCGTATTTGTTGCTCTGGTTTTTCTCATATTTGATTGTTAATCTAGACATATTATTTAATTAGTAGCCATTATAATTTCCTACTAAGCATGGTGATCAATACGAGACTATACTGATTATGAATTGTTTGTGTCGTAGAATTGGCTGAAGAGGAACAACAGAAGCATTTTTCACCCAGCATACAACCTTCAAAACTGGGTTTGGTTTAGGGGAAAGATGCGTTCATTCTCTTTTACAGTTCCTGAAACTCACAACTCTGATCTAGCGGTTGGGTTCACCTTATGGACAACTATGACGAATGAGTTGGGCAACAACTTCATGTCCCTCCAGGCTATTACGGTGGAGAATCTTACCAGAGGTGGTGTATGGATACATAGCCTGACGCAATCAAACACCATTATCGATTGTAACCTTATGACCAACGATTTTTTGCCAAGAGATAGGAGACCAAATGAAAGTTTATGTTGATTGCGATGATATGACCATTGTCTATGAGACAGGGTTTTCTTACTTACAACGCAAGATACTCCTTGGATTTTAGTGTTGGTGATCCAGTTCAAGGACAAAGATGCTCTTAAAGGTACTGCTGATGTTACAACTTTCCGTTGTTTTCGGTCAAATGTTGGACAAGGCCCATTACAGGCAGTCATAAATTATAAAGTTGGGGGAGTAGAACAGCCATATACTTGTAGCTTGTTCCCGGAAACAACAAGGTATGAACCAGGTACCAGGTACCAAGAAGATATTTAACCAGTCATGGAGGAAAGCCTTAACAGACCTCGCAGGCAAGTGTATAGCTCAAATAAAGCGTCTGCAATTATTCTTCCCAAGCGGTTCAATTTTTTAAATCTTTTGATGATTTGGATTTCAGGAATTTAAGAATGGCTTTACACAAAACTTTAGGAGCAATTGGTTTCTTGACATTTCTGGTGGTTCTTGAGAAATACGGTAAACCCCTGAGCGGCATCATAGATGCCTTGAAGTTGAGAAGAATGTGGAAATGGCAGAGAATATAAGTCGGAATCTCTGCGATCTGGGTTTTATTTCCCCTGAAAAGGCTGAGAGATGGCTAAAGATAGCTAGAGTTGTAATGGGATGGCTCAAATTCTATCAATAAAGAACATTCAGACCGGACTCTTCAACTACTAGACCACCACAACTTGATTCCATCAGTCATCCAACTCCAAAAACTGAAAGATGATTACTGGATGAGATTGATGACATGAATTCTCAATAGAGAGCTACTCCTATTGTTATAGGCTTATGGAGTGATGAAATTCACAATTGTTCTTTCAAGATTCTCGGTGTGCTTCAAAACAAATTTATATTCGATCAACACTTTGCAAGCTTCCTCGAGTTTGCCCTAGAATGGTCTGAATGTCGATGATAGTGCTCGGGTTTTTCTAGTGAATCTCAGCTTCGTAATCCCAAATACAAGCAAAATGAGCTTTATAATTTTTTCTTCTCACCCTATTCACTTTTGTCTCTGAGAGTATAACTCCTTTTGATTCTGCAATTTCTACATGTGTATTTATTCTTATAAACCTTAATTTGGAGCTTGTGTGGACTTCTTTTATAAGAACAATATACTCTTTATGGACAAGCAAAATACGTAACTAAAAAGGCGCACCTAACTTCTTTTGAGTCCACATATAGGGCTTGATACCACCACGAGTTTATAGAGAATACCTCAACAAAGCTTGTTTGGATTCATATGCAGAGGCTTTCGTTTTTCCCATCGTAAGGATTTCATCTTCTAAATTATTACGATTTCCCATCACAAGGATTTCATAGTTTAAATTTTTATATATTTTATTCATTGATTTGTCAATTTCCTATTTGATTACAGTTTCATTTGGTCTTAATTTCTTAAAGAAATTCTACTCATACATCTTAGGTTTATTTATGGTACCCATTTTGAAACAAAGAATGGTTTTCAAATCAGTGTAAATTGAAATTGGCTTGTAAATAATGTAACGGAAAAGTTAATTATATGATGAGTTTTTTTTTGCCAACAATAATTGGATCAATATGACCCTATTCATAATCAAAATTTTCTAATTAAGTTGAATGAAATTCGAACTTGCTACATGGTACTAAACTAGATTAGAGACAAGTCAAGTAGACCATTATAAAATTATATTGTACTAAACTAGATTAGGTACTAAACTAGTTCTTGGCAATTATATGGTGGTTAAAAATGTTTGTTTTGTAGGTGCAATTTTGTTTCATAAATCAATATATATATATATATATATATTAAAAAAAAGTCTCTTCTTCATTGCCTTTTCTACTTATTGTCATATATTACCCAAAAATCATAATTGAGGTACTATTACAATAAACTTGCTTGTTTACACCATCTTTGTGTAGGCCACCTTTATACATGGGATGTTATATGGTATATACATTGTCCGTAACCACAAAAGCCTGAAATTCAAAGAGTGAAGACTCCGCTCTATGGTTTAAGACACCAAGATTCTGATATCTTAGACTTAAAGATGTCAGATCAGAAGACGAAGACAACAAAGACGGAGATCTATTTTATAGTATACTGATTTAAGTCCAGAGTATTTTGCCAAAATATTAAAGTCCAGAATTTTGTAATCACCCAATAAGAAAGGACGTGTCAAGTTGACTTTGTATCACAACGTGACTTTGTTGGCTATTGGCCCATAAAACAACAAAAACATCAGTTTTGAGTCTTGATCAATGAAGTCTCGCAAGTGGCAATGCGAATTATGAATATAGCATTCAGACTAACCTACCAACCGTGTTTGTTTATAAATGCTACATTTAATATAGCTTTTAACAAACATATAAAATATATAATATTGTGCATCCAAATCGAAAAGACTTTATATATCAATTTAGATTCTCATATTTTCTTCTTAGTTCTTTGAGACAAGAAGAGCCAATGGCGATGAGGAAATCATATGTTCTTTTACTACGACTTCTGCTTTGCCTGGTGCTTGTAATTGGTCTTGTATCAGGTTAGTTCACATATTAAGAATCACTATTATAATATTCTTAAAACTTTTATGTTTCGATCTATTAGTAAAGTGAAAACCTAAAACGATGTTTTGAACAAGTAATTGATATATTACATGTAAAGGATTTAATTGACTCAAGTAATATATGAAAAGAAATCATCATAGAAAGTTGCTTATTACGACTTTTGCTTCCCTAATTTCGTATTTCATTCTTTTGAATTTTCGTTTGTTGATTAAGAAAAACTATGTTTATGGACACCAAGAGATAAATTTTAATGAAAACTATATGAAATAGGTAAGGATATGGGTCCGGAAATATATACTCCACCATCAGGATCATGTGGAGCTTCTATTGCCAAATATGAGTCTTCACAAGCACTAGCTAAGAGACAACCACCATGTAGACGGCCTCGACTCCGAAACTCAGAAGTTGTAACTCACACCGCCTCACCTTGATATATGGGAACATTCAATACTTTATCTCTATGTAATGTTGTTTAAAGATCGTTGAAGAGCCGGTCCAATATTATCAAAGATCAGCTCAATTTGTTGTTTTCTTTCCTATCGTTTTATAGACTGATAATAGCGAACAAAATTATAAGATCATAACACACATAAGCCGCTTAACAGCCCTGGAAACAATTCACTCAGAAATTGGAAACCTATTAAAACTAGTAACAAAAAATTCCAAGAACAAAACATCATAAAATAAAGTCCTCTCAAAAATACTACCCCAACCACAATTATCAAAAGTCACCACAAAGTGGATAACGAAAACTCCTATAATGAATAAGATCATCTCCAAACGAATTTATTTTTATTTAAGGTTTTTAACAATAATAATTATTATTTTTACACAAATTTATTTATTTTTTAAACTATAATTTTTTTAAATTTTTTGTTCCATCAAGTAAAAATATGTGGAATTTGAGTTTCTAATATATTTAAATGGGTCTTTTAAACAAGAGACATAAAAGATCTATCTTTTTTTTTTATTTTATAGTTTTTTAATATTTTAATAATGCCTTTAGTAAAATATTTTCTTAAAAAATCATTGTTAAAGATGATCTAAGACTACATCCCAAATATTAGACCTTGACTTCTATTCCAGAAAATAATTTGTTTTTGTCATGTTCTTAAAACCAATACATAATGACAAGACAAAATAAATCTGAAACTTACATGGGCCATGAGATTTATGGGCTCTAATCGTTGTTTTATCTACACAATTGTATTCTAATTTCTAACCAAGATTGAAATTACCATTCTCTCAACCAGTTAATATCTAAAATATAGAATTGAATATTCTATTTTCGTAAGTCTTCGTATCGAAAAGGTCAAAGAAGAATTACCTATGTGTAAATCGCTGTTGAGTGCAGTATTGTCGAGACTGTATTTTATAGGTGCCTCTATGTAAATATAGTGAAAGGTCTTTTGCTATGGCAATGCGAAAAAGTGGACAATATTAATAATGGCTACAAAGACTTCACATTTAATTTCTCTTCTTATGATTTTGCTTCTGCTTTTATTTGTTTTCTCTCAAGTTGGATTCATAGAAGCCATATACAGGAAACCGGCCAAAAACTGTATGTACTTTTTCGGTCGTGCCGAATTCAACATAAATTAATAGATCCGGTTATTTTCAGAGTTAAATGTAACGAATTCAAATTTACCACATGAACTTTTAATTTTTCATCAAAATCAACATTGACTAAACGGAGGGTTAGTCAATAGTTAATACATTGTCATTAAGTTAATTCCATTTACACGTGTATAATGACATGCTTTAATTAACAAGAAGGTCAATTAATTAACAAAGAGAAACGGCCAAAAACTGTCTGAACTTGTTTCATCTTGCCAAATTCAACATGAATTAATGACCTAGTATTTTTCAGAATTAAACGTTAAAAGTTTAATCTGCTTAACAAATAAGATAACTTCAAAATGATCAACAAAAGAGCAACAAAAGAGCAACAAAAGTATGGTAATCAAAAGCTCTAAAGAAAGCTCTAAAAGAGCAACAAATGTCTAAAACTAAAAAGCTCCACACGTGCCCATCTCCACACATAACCATATGTCTCTTAAAACCTGCAACAAACTACAAACAATAAGCAGAAACTACAGACATTACATGATGTGTCTGCATTTTACCACATTTTAGGGACATTATTTAGCATGTTTTGCATTCATACTTGCATTATTATCATTGTTTTAGGTTCTTTTAGGCATAATTTGCATACTTAGTGTTGGGCATTGCATACATTGCATAAAAGGTATTTTTAGGCATTTTTTGGAGCTTATCATGGAGTATTTCGGACTACAAGAAGACCAATGAGGAATCGTCTGCCTAAAGTTGAAGTTCAGGATGTGAGCTAGAAGATTTGGCACTCGAGTCTGACACTCGAGCATGACACTCGACCATCACTTGGTCGAGTGGATTTTCGGACCAGAACATTAACTTTTGACGGAGTTGACTTCTTGGACTTCTTTGCGAAAAAGGCCCATCAATACCCACTTGTGCAAGCCCAACAACTATTTTAGACCTTTTTCCATTTTCTTTTCTTTATGAATTTTCCTTTTCTCTTTTCAAGGAATTTTCCATTTTCTTTCTAGGGAATTTTCTCTTTTTCTCTTTAAGTAATTTTCCTTTTTTCTTTAAGACTTAAGATCTTTTGTTGATCTATAAATTGTACTAGAATTTCCAGTTTTAATATACAATCTTTTCTAGCAAATTTTCGATCTCTCTCTCTAAAAGCAATTTACGATTTTTAGTCTTTAAGTTTATGCAATTGATTTTCGATTCTAACACTATGCTTTACTTCATGAATTCTGAGTAAGTTAGTCTAGGGTTCTTGAGGAAAGGGTGAGATTAAGGGAAAACTTAGGGATTTCCAGATTTGTTTATGTTTGATTAAGGTCTTAGATCTCTTTAATTTAAGTGTTCTTAATGCTTGTTTCTTTCTGATCAATTGAAATTCGATCTCTTGGTGAATCCCCCCCGAGAGGCGTTTGGGGAATCACTTGAACATGCTTAAGTTGAGATAACATCTCCTAGCTCAAGAGATTGATTTTCTAGGGTGTTATTAGGCTCTGTAAGGTCCATACTTAAAGCCTCTTGAACTTCCAATTGTTGGGCGAGAGCCAAGTCAGGTTGTCTTTCAAGAGAGGTCCCATTGCGCGAGAGTGAATGTGACTACTTTGTGATTCCTTGCTTAGAGGTCATCTAAATAGGTTGATAAACAAGTCTGGAACCCCTAGGAAATACCTTAATCATTGATCCTTAACCTCGAGAACCCCTTTTTCCTCTATTGAATTTTCGTGAATTTTAATACTCTGCTTTTAGGTTGAAATTCGGTTTTGCATTTTACTCTGTTTTGCTATTGCTTCATTTTTAGTGCTCTGTTTTTACATTCTGTTTTTATGTTTTGTTTTTAGCACTCTGTTTTAAGTATTTCATTTTCACCTAGTTTAGACAACTGCTCACTAAATCGAATCTGGCTTAGATTAGGATAAGTAGATTACATCTTGATTGCTAGTTACTCTCCCAGTGGATTGACACCATACTGTCCTGCAATTGATTAAATAAACAGTAGTGTATTTGAGAAAACACCGTAAAAACCTGTCTATCATTACACTAAGTACATACATTAAGCATCTTATAATTGATAGTTCTTACCTCACTCATTTTGTGTAGGTTGACTTGGTCCTTCTCCAACGTCTAAGTTAATAGACTCACTTAGAGAATCATAGCCCTCATCTCTTTCACCTCTTTCGGTTAACTTCTTCTTCCTTGCTCTCATTAATGGAACCCCAATGTTCTTGTATATTTTAGAATTGTGACCAACGAGTCCACAACATCTACAATGCATTACTCACTTTTTTCTTGATGCCTTCTTCGTCGGAGACTCATTTGGACCTTTTTTTCTTTTCTGTTTTGGTTTCCTTCCAGTTTGGTTTTCAAACTGTCCAATCATACTTGGAGGAGGGAAGATAATAGAGCCACTCTTTTCCTAATATTGAATCCCATTCACCGGTCTAATTGACTCACCATATATGTGTTGTTGTCTTGCATTAAGAAACCATGAGGAGGTGTAATCCTCTTTGTTAAGCTTCTTCTCTGAGATTAGTTTCAAGGCATGACGACATGGCACTCCACTCATCAGCCACCTCTATACATGCAAACTCCATTTTTCTCATATTTATACTCATTGGCTAACCAAGCTGAAGAACTTCACACCTCCCATCTGATCCATGAATCATCTTACAGAATTTAATATTTTTGTTTTGCTCAACTTCTATCATCTCCATGATCTTTGGTGTGAATCTTGCTTGATGTCTCTCTACTTGTGTCCTCCTAACATTGTTTCAAATCACGACTTTCCTTTCTATTGTTTCCAGCATCTATACCATTGGAAGATACCTTACCGCATAAATTGCATTGTTGAAGGAGTCCAAAATTTTTGTTAGGAATATTGATACAAGAAGCAGCTGTTGAGCATAAAGCAATGCTACAATTCCTTGGATCCCTTTCCATTATGGCTTCATATAGTCTAATGTCATAATTTTTGATGTTCTCAAGATTTGTTTCGTACTCTTGACGAGTGTAACTCTCTGCAAGTCGCCAAAAGAGTCTCTTCATGTCATGCTGATTCAGAAATATCTTCTTTAAATTACCATAAATATGTCGAACACACATCCTATGCTTAACGTTGGGAAGCTCGTTGTGTGCAGCATTCAATAGTCCCTGTAACATTATAATATTAGTTGACAACCAAACATATAAAACAAACAGAATTGTAACATTATAATACCTTTTACCTATCAGATATGATAGTAAACCCTTGGTCGTCTCTTAACTGTAAATCAGCCTTGAGTTTCTTCATGAACCAACTTCGATTCTCCTCATTCTCTACGTCCACAACAGCTCACACAATGGGGAACATCCCATTGTTAGCATCCCTTCCAACTACTTCCAACAACTGTCCGTTTAAATTGCACTTCAAGAAGCATCCATCCAAGCCAAATATAGAACGACACCAATTTAACCATGTCTTTTTGACCACATCAAAGCATACATATATCCTTCTAAAAAACTCTAAACCATCATCTTCAAAATATGTCTCCAAGTCAACAGTGGGCCCTTCGTTTGATCTGCAAGAAACATAACTTAAAGTACATACTCACATGCATTTCTAAATAAAAACAGACATACAACAATTACTAAAATCACAGAAACAATACCTTAAAAGCTCAGTCATGTACTCTTTTAGTATAAAGAACTGCTCCTCATGTTCCTTTTGTATTATCAACAATGCCTTTGCCTTTTCTTTGCGGCATATGTCATTGGTTGTTAGTAAACCGTATCTCTAAAGCAGCTGGTCTTGTATAGCTTTTGGCTTCATCTCTGGATCGTTCCTTAAATCATCCAAAAAGATCTTTGCTACCACACTACCTTTGAGAATCTTATTATACCTATCTGGCAAACAAGTGTGCTCATCTACACAGGTCTTAACCATTCATTTGCCAACTGGTTCTTCATAAGAGCAGTATATATTCCAACGACAACCATCCATACCACACTTTGCACCAGACTGATTTTTTGCCCATCTATTCAACATTATATTCCATTTTTTCTTTAGAACATAATCCAGTAAAAGCTTCTTTGAAGTCATCAACCCCATCAAACACTTATCTTAGCTTCAGAATACCACTACCTCTCTTGCATCTCACTATATCATCATCATCTTCCTCACTACCTGAATTCGGAGGTGTATCATGATAGTCAAAATAATCACTATCCTCTTCACCTATTACAGTCTTTTCTAATGTACTCTCAAATCATAAATCAGCTGCAGTTGGCTCATCCATCACAATATCATCTAGATACTCTATAATGTTCACAACAAAAATATTAACTAGAGTTGTCCACTTAGCAGCTTCAGCCATCTTCTTCATACTATCACTATCATCACTAGATAAAGCCTTCCTCTCATTCAAATCTTCAAATGGGAGGTTGTATCAGATCATACAATCATATAAGCCACCATCTACCAAATCCCTTAACCTATCTAATATGTTACTCAACAACTCGAAACTCACCTCCAAGATAGGTTACTCCATTTTCGATGGTCTCCTTAATATTCAACAATTCCTTAAACTACTGCAACTATCGCAACATAGAGGTTACCTCATTGCTTAAACCTGTACGATTACGCCTCTTTCTCCTTCGTAATCCTCTATTTTCGAAACTTCTCTCTCCACCAGAATCTCACAATCCACTAATCGACCTTCAATTTACCTGATTTTAGCAAGGTTGAGTTGAAATTGACAAAGACAAAACAAAAGAGTTCTTGAGAGAAACCCTAATTTGAGAAAAGATGCCTTTGTCATTTAGAAAAATCAGGTCAACATCGTTTGGCTCTGTAGAAAAACAATGTCGTTTTCGCCGTTTTCCCAGAAACGAAGTCGTTTTCTTTGTCGTCGTCTTTGTTAATAAAACCACGTCATTGTACATGTGTAAACATAGTTAACTTAATAATGGTGTATTAAATGTTGACTAACCTTCTGTTTAGTCAATATTGATTTTGACGAAAAATTAAAAGTTCATGTGGTAAATTTGAATTCGTTACATTTAACTCTGAAAAATACCTAATCCATTAATTTATGTTGAATTCGGTACGATGGAAAAAGTTCAGGTAATTTTTGGCCGTTTTCCGGCCAAACACATCCAAAAGTTAGTATACATATTTGCACTCATATATATATATTTAACTTTATTAGTTTCTTTTTGTTTGTTTTTTTAAGAAGTTGCATAAACTTGCTATCTACTTGATCATCACTTATTTTGGTCCAAATAAATTGAATTATGTGTCAGTACTCTTTTAAGTACTTTTATATAGATTTAAATATTCTGTCCACGACATTCACATGAAAATCATATTCCCATTTATGGGGTATTTGAGAAATCATATGTACAACATTTTAACTTAACAAGTGTTTTTCGTCTATTATCTTACTAACCATTCAAAAATCCCGCTTGAAATAAATTTGATTAAAAAAATAATGAAATAATAATAATTCTGATGTGATTTTCACCAAAAAAAACTGATGTGATAAAGTTATCCCTTATTCAAAAGTATTTTTTTGGATACAAATATTTTTCAGCTAATTTCATATTCAGTTGATACAAAATATTTAATGAAATAATCTTGTGCATTATTTTTGTGAGCAGGTGTAAAGTTACCGTCTTTAAGAATCAGTGGAAATCGTCATCTTCATCCTATTAGTGTACATCATTCGAAATCGCTTCGTGGAAGTGGTCCCAAAACAAATGCATATTAATAATATAATCATATATGTATGTATTTGTGCTCAGTTTGATAATAATGTTTTATTCTAACATATATGGTTGATTTTTGCCATAAAGAGTACTTAAAACAAACCTAAAGGTAGATGTAAATTTCTCATCTATCAGTTTGATGTGTCTCATAAAATAAACAAGTTTTTATTCATAGCTCATACCTGTAATATAATGTGGTACAGAGCAGACTCAAGAGTATTTTGGACACCGGGATTGATATAATAAATGATATTTCTTTTAGGTTTAATTCTTTTGAATAAATTTACTTTCAATCTTTACAAACAATGTTAATGATATATATTTGGTCCATTAGATAATTTCATTCAGAGATTAAACCATGATAGATGAGGTGTATATTAGAGATAAACAAGATGTGTATTTTTTCGAACAAGGTATGTGGGCTACATAGCCCAATTATATATTGAAGCCTCTAAAACTTAACCGAAAAATATTTTCATAGATGTTATTGTGATTGTGATAAGGTTTAGGAAGATTTTCATCATTTTGTGTTATTAATATGTCAATGATAAACATATATTATGTTTTTGTATCAAACAAAATTCAATAATAAACCTTTTTTCTAATTATCTATATGGTATTAGAGCAAACGATCCTGGATGATTGTTTTTGACTCTTTCACAACAAAATTCTTTGTTTTCTCATCTTTAAAAAAATAAAACAGAAGAAGATGGCGACTTATATTTGGGACTGATTTGCAATTGATGTTTGATACTGATCTATGACTGAAAACCGAGATTGATATGCGACTGAGCATTGAGATTGATATGTGACTGATTTTTTAGACTGATCTGTGACTAGGATTCTGAGACTGATTTGGGACTGACTTTCGATTCTCATTTGAGACTGAACAGTGACTGAGCTTTGTCACTTACCTTGCAGTCTCAGATTAGTCGCACATTGAGACTAAATTAACGGTTGCAAATTCAGTCGCACTTTGAGACTGATATATGTAGTCTATAATCAATCCCCAATATGTGACTCAAGTGCGACTGATTAAAAGAGCGACTCCACTTTCGCGACTGTGTACATCAGTCCCAATTCAGTCTCACTTTCCGCAGTTGAGACTGATTTGGGACTGATTCTGTAGTCTCTAAAGCCTTGTTTTCTTGGTGTGGGAACCTTCCCGCGGTATGTGATGACTCCGACCAGTGGTACATGAAAACATTCCAGCGGTACATGCCTCTCGGCCCGATGGCCTTCCTGCGGTCCATGACCACTAATCGTTGACTTTTTGGTCCAAAACGTTGACTTTTCCAGAATATTTTTTTTGGCATTTTCTTGATCCTTTGATGATTTGGCATTCCTCCTTCTCGGAGTTCATTTGGGTTGTCTTCGCCCTTGTCTTTGATGACTTCGGTCTTGAATCTGCTTCTTGACCTTGAAGGTACTCGCCCTTTTTGGCCTCTCCCTTTAATCTCTTCGATATAGAGTAATATGAATCACCTAGCAGAGCTCGATAGTCGGTGTGTGAAATATGCACCGGAATCAGCGGTTTATGAGGCAACATATCTCGAAGTCTCTGTTACGAGAGATAATAGACATCAATCATACATAGCAGTGGATATTCCAACTTGGCTAAGGAACTGGTCTCGAAACCGTTCGACAATTTGATGACCATCCACATAACTCGGAGCTTCCTAGAGGTGGGATACTTCTCCTTTTTGTTTATGCACACCTATTGGTGATGTGTTTTGTGTTGCTAGGGGTTCTTTACCCTTAAAATTTGTAACCAGTATTTGGATCTTTTCCTCTTAATATAAAGATGCTTGATTTGCGGAAAAAAATAACAAAAAAAGAAATAAACCAAAAGATAAAATTTAAAGAAAGTTTGTTTAGCCAAGAAAAAGGTGGTCCATTTAGTTTGCTTTGATTTAGTTAGACATGAGGTAATGGATTCAAATATCATTATGCTCCAATTTGAAAAAGTTAGGCTATAGATTTTGTTTTGTTGTCGATCCAATAGTTACTTGTTGACAAAAAAACAAAGTTTGTCTATATTGTATAATAGACTTGCCATGACTATGGTGAAATTTTACTTTCCTAATATTACACGAGGAGAGCTATAAAATGTCTACCAAAATTAACTATATTGTCAAAGTTCTAGTGTTCATCAAGAAGGAAAAAAAAAAGAAGAAGTCAAGGGCAATGTTAAAATGACAAAAAAAGAATTGTTTGATCTTATCTCTAGTGAGAGAAAAGATCTAAACCAGTCTAATTGTTTAAATAACCAAATTAAATATTAAATTTTGATATGTTTAGAATCAGGTTTTGCAGACTGGTCTATTGCAGATTGCATGGTTACTAACTTGCGATAGATGTAGAAGAGTGGATCTGTATACAATTTCATAAACCGCAATCTTGGCAGACCAGTTCGTTGCGCTCTAAAAAATATTATATGTAGTAGAACGAAAGAGACTGGTCCACTTGACACTTCTACGTGTAGTTATTTAATTGGATTTATATAATTTTGTGGTACACATGTTGTTGTGTCAAACAGACAGACACTTAGTTATTTCTCGTACGTTATTTCTGTCTTTATATATGTCATATGTATATGACCAAGTCACGTAAACCAAGCAATGTCAAATCGTTCAACATGGTATTAGTCCACGCTGAGAATTCGTGTGATTGATCATTTCCGTTGTTGACCGTAGAAAGTTACAATAAATTACTGGGCAACATTAATGTTGACTGCTCTTCGGGCCAGGTTTTCTCTGTGGTACTCATTGTCATTATAACAATCGTCAATTTCAGATTACTCAGATCAAAAAATAAAAATCGAACTCTTTTTTCGAATTTTTCTAAATCCCAAGCAAAATTCTTAGTTTATCCATTAGAGAATGATAAATTATGATGTACAATTCTATCAAGAATTAGTAAGGATTAGTTGACGGAACCTTAAACCATTGTGTTCCACTGAGGTTTCCTTACGGATTCTTAACGGATCTATTTGGCATGTCAAAATTCCTTCAGAAACACCATTTTCGTCTACAAATTAATCAATACTTTAAGTTATTCCTTGTAGTTAATTAATATTCAAGTCGTTTATTGGTGTCTACGTACTTAAATCATTTCAATTCTTAAAATACTTTTATTATTTAATAATATGGAATTAGATATTTGATCGCGCAAAGAAGAAAAATCTTTCTATGGAAAAGCGAAAAGTCTTTGTTGGGAAAACTGAAAAGTTCTTGTTTTGGACAAAATATCTCTATCATAATACTAATTTTCATATGAAAAATATAAAACAAGTCTTTGTATTTAGGATTGAATTTCAATGTTAGAACTACATTTCGAAGTTTGATTGGAGAAGTAGTCTTGGTGCTATTGTATTTTATTGACATGTACCTCTAATATATATAAATCGTGAGAGGTGCTTTTTTGCTATGGAAATAGGGGACAAAGTAGAACATAATGACTTCAAAGACATCAAATTTAGTGTCTCTTCTTCTGTCTTTGTTTCTTTTCCTTTTATTTATCTCTTCTCAAGTTGGATTTACAGAAGCCCAACGAGTCCCAGGTTAGTAACTTAGTATACATATCTGCACACATTTCATGTTTTGCCTTATCACTTTTCGTTTTGTTTGTTTGAAAAAGTTGTAGATATTTGCTAAATACTTGATCATATCTTATTTGGTCCGAATATATGATTTATGTATGAATACGTTTTAGGTGCTTTTTCAGTTTTTCAGCTGTTTCCAGTTTTTTAATTTTATTTTATTACTATTTTTATTATTTTCGACCCCCCAAGATTGGCTTTAACACCTAATCTTTAGCCTATTTCATATTCAGTTTATTCAAAATATTTAACGAAAATATTCTTGTGCATCGTTTTTATGAGCAGGTATAACACTAAAGTCTACAAGAATCAGTGGAAATCGTCGTATTCTTAATATTGAAGCACATCCTTCGAAAATCAAGACCTGGAAAAGGATCCTAAACAAATAATATATGTATATGTGTTCCATCTAGTGATTACTAAATTCTAAAGTTGTGTTGCCAAAATTTTCGTAGTTTTATGATTAGAATGATCCAGCTAATGACTAGACATTAGGGCATCAATCCATCAATACTATATATAGTTAATTAAAAAAAGATTTATAGTATGAAGTTTAGGATATAGATAGGATCTTCTAAATGATCTAATTGATGACTTAAAAAATCAATGTTAAAGCATAAAATAAAATTCTTAAATTTTTTTATTAATTTATATTTAATTTTGTAGTTCAAAAATATAAAGTAAATTTTTATTAAAAAAAACCCATTCGTTATAAAACATAAACTATATAAAAATATAATTATCAAAAAGTTGAATAACACAAAATTATCAAATGATTCGTAATTACTAAATGATCAAAGTACTTTTTATATGGTCTAATTAGATAGTATGTTTCAAATTATATGACCTCAATTTAGAACTTTTTAAAAGAATTTTTATAATTAAATTAACTAATTGCAAATGCACAATATTATATCCAAAAAAATTGTTGGATAATCCAATACTATGAAAACAGGATCCACTTAAACTTATAACTACAAAGTTGATGCGGCATACAACGAACACATAGAGGAGATCTCTGCGAGATTTATCAACGAGAGGCGGATTGTGGAGAAGATGAGAAAAGTGGCTATTGTGGAGACGTATTGGATATGTTTAAACTCACCTTCAGATCTAAATAGATAGTTAGGGACCCTGCTTACACTAGAGCTCAAACTTCACGCGTTGTAAGACAGATAAATGACAGCCAAGAAGACTAATCGAATCTTGGGTATAGG
>JAKUCM010005505.1:0-19078 GCA_023374145.1 Lepidium sativum
TCTCTCACACAACAAGCAACGGAAGGGGAGGGGAGAGGAAAAGTAGAGAGATTAAAAAAAAAAAAAAAAAAAAAAAAAAAAAAAAAAAAAAAAAAGAGAGAGAGAGAGCTATCTTAATTTAAGCATGTTCAAGTGATTCCCCAAACGCCTCTCGGGGGGATTCACCAAGAGATCGAATTTCAATTGATTAGAAAGAAATAAGCATTAAGAACACTTAAATTAAAGAGATCTAAGACCTTGATTAAACATAAACAAATCTTGAAATCCCTAAGTTTTCCCCTAATCTCACCCTTTCCTCAAGAACCCTAGACTAACTTACTCAGAATTCATTAAATAAAATATAAACTTAAAATCGAAATCTAATTGCATAAAAATTAAGACTAGAAAAATCGTAAATGCCTTTGTAAAAATAAGAGACTCGAAAATTGCTAGAAAATATTGTATATTGAAAGTAGAAATTCTAGTACAATTTATAGATCAAAAGAAAAAATGGGAATTTCCTTGAAAGAAAAAATGGGAATTTCCTTTTAAAAGTTAAAAGGAAATTTCCTTAAGAAAGAAAATAGAAAAAGCCTAAAAGATAATTGGGCTTGCACAAAGGGGCTTTTGATGGGCCTTTTTCGCAGAGAAGCCCAAAGATTCAATCTTCGTCTAAAGTCTTAGTTCTGGCCCGTAAAGTCACTCGGACCAAGTGATGGTCGAGTGTCATGCTCGAGTGTCGGAGACTCGAGTGACAAATCCTTCTAGTTTGCATCCTGAACTTCAACCTTAGGCCAGACGATTCCTCATTGGTCCTTCTTGTAATCCGAAATACTCCGTGATAAGCTCCAAAAAGTACCTAAAAATCCCTTTTATGCAATGTATGCAATGCCCGACACTAATAATGCGGTTTATGCTAAAAAGAACCTAAAACAATGATAACAATGCAAGTATGAATGCAAAACATGCTAAATAATGGTCCTAAAATGTGGTAAAATGCAGACACATCAACTCCCCCAAACTTAGTCTTTGCTTGCCCTCAAGCAAATATGCATCGAACTAAGAAGGAAGAGAAGTTGCTGACAATGGGAACATCTTACTTAAACAAATGACACGCCAAACTGAAAAAACCGTAATCCACAAGTGAAACCTCATTCTTTTGTAAGAACCACAATTTACTTTCATCAAGGCTTAGCATCAAGACCGAATATTCCCTAACTCTTAGTTGGTCTCTTAAGAAACTCAGATTCGAAACCTATTTCTCTTAAGTGCAGTCCGCAAGAGGGGCTATTGATCAAAGACCTTGGGATTCAACTTCCTCAAATTCAGCTAGTCACTAATGGTTTAAGCATTTTCGATCACTTCTCAACTCCTTACTCGTTTTGTTGGCTTAAGCTTTATCAATGAAGCACGAAAAAGTACGGGTTTACGCACAGTCTCGGTTCACCCTTAGGCATCGATGTATTAGCTTTATCAATGAGACGCGAAAAAGTACGGGTTTACGCACAGTCCCGGTTCATTTTAGGCGATATCGAAATGGTTTTATTGATGAACACAAGAAGGTACGGGTTTACGCACAATCCCCGTTCATCTTAGACCATATATTTTGAGCCGAGTTTTGAGAAGGATGATTCTATATTCACCTTATGCTTTTCTTTTTACTTAGCTAGCTGAACCTAAGGAAGGATCTTATGCAATGTATCTCAAGCCCCTAATTTGGAAAATAGAATTCGATTATGAGGTAACAAATCAGGTTCTTTTCGAGACACAACCTAAGTATCGGTTTTCAAAGGTTAATGATCTACCAATCAGTGTTCAAGAGGGAAAAAAACGCGAGTCTAAGAGTTCACTATGGTTACTAGCCAATCAACCTAGAAAGTCTACCTATCTAGCAAGATGATTCCCGAAATTCTAGACTCAATCCTATATGAATGCAATGGAGCTACATGAACACTCTGTTTTTTGACTTATGCATTTTCGATTTTTTTTCAAATTTTTTGGTTTTTTCTATGCCTTAGATGTGATGAAAATGGTTAAATGCAAGAATAAAAACTAAGAACCACAGAAAACAAAGTCAAATATCCTCTAGAACCCTCCCCCAAACTTAAATCACACAGTCCCTTGTGTGTATAAAAGTCCGAAAGAGAATCCTAGACCAGCAAGTCAAGTGAAAAATATGCAAAAGCAAGCCAAGTAAAAGAAATGTAAAAGCAAGTCAATTGAAAAATATACAATGGTATTTATAATGAAAGGAAGGGGTTTTTGTACCTCTTAATGATTCCAGTAATCGGCTGCCACATTCCGCATGAGTTCCATGTAGTGAGTTCCATGTAGTGGTCATTATGCCTCTGACGCTTGAGCTCAGCTTGCTCGAGCGTTTCTGTCGAGTGTTCGGAATACTCGACTGATTGGTGCTCGAGCGGTTGGCTTGAGCTTGCTCCAGCTGCATCGAATGGTCTTCTATATGAGAAGGCTGCGGAGTTTGCTGAGGAGTGTCTAGCTGGTGCGGGTTGGTGCTGCCTCTCACGATCCGTGGATATGGAGGCTCTTCTTGGGTGAATAGTTGGTGGTGGTGGTGGTCCGCTGTTCCTTTCTAGAGCTGCTACTCTCCTACTTAGATTATCGTTTTCATGCCTTCTAGCTTCGTCGCTAGCAGTCAGCTTCTTCACCTTCTTCATCAACCATTTGTTCATTTTCTGCAACAAGCCTATGTGCTTGTGTGCTTCTCGAATTGGTTCTCCTTGACGAGGTGGCATCGTGTATTCTTCAAAACAATACGCCTCAGGATCCACTTCATCGCTGTTTGTTGGAGATGAACTCTGCTGAGGGCCATCGGGATCCTACAAGGCTTCTAGAGATGGATTGAAATCCGTGTTTTGCCCCATTCTTATCGTTGTGTACTCCCTGTTTGGCAAGAGTAGAAGAGCATTTGGTCTAAGTAAATGATGGAAACAGTAAAGGAGCTTACCTCGAACTTCCGTTGTAGCCAAGAATTGACTCCTCCTTAAGTGATCGATGTTCATGAACCGAAGGTCAGCCCATTGTGTCTCATCGATTGGCACATTACATCTCTCCAGAATGCATGTGACAAGTCCGCCAATGGTGATCTTTCCATCACGTCCTCCAGTTTTGTTATCCCTTGCCCAATCGCGGTATGTGACCAAATGGTTAGCAAATTGGATGGTTAATCTAGCATTGTTTCGATCTCCGATAATCGGGGATCCGTCGCTCTTTGTACCAACAATGTCTTTAAGAGCAGTCACCAACATCTCCATTTCTCCTAGATTAATTGTTCTAGTAGTAAAACGTGAGAAAAATGTATTTGCTAGGACTGTTCGAAAATACCTCAAGGCTGGGTTTCGGATCAGCGATGCCTTAGATCGGGAGGACGAGAATCTGCTCCTTGTTGATGCAATCGACCGCCACACATCATCCAACTCTGCTCTATCGAAATCTGGTCCATAATTTTCGGACTCGGCTTTTGGGAACTCGAAGAGGTCCCTAAGTGCTTTGAATGTCATTCGATAGTCCCTTCCTCTTATTGCAAAGAAGATGTAACCGCCACCTTGCTTTTCTTGGAGACTCTCATTTTCTGCATCGTATAAAACGATCTGAACCGTCGCCAAAAACTGGAGAGTCTCTTCCTTGTATGCTCTTTGCGGATACTGCACAAACGTGGACAGCCCACAATTTTGCAACATGAGATCTACATCTCTGGTTATCCCCATTGCGGTCAGCGCCTCCTTGCATGGATAGCGGGTTCCTAGAAAATCCATCCTCCGCAGATCGCTTAGTGCTCTTGCCGAGTTATGTCTCTCCTTCATCTCCTTCTCTCTTTTCCGGCAAGGATTATTTCCCTTGCTTCTTCCACCTCTCTTTCCGGGTCCACTTCGTCTTCATCCATGTATTCTCCTCTTTCTTCCGACTCATTTTCAGATTGCACTTCCATCCTTCTCTTCTCCTTTCTGCCGGGTTTGCTTGCGGCCCTAGAAGACTCTCCTTGGGAAGGATTGCTTCTTGACCGAGCATTATTCTTGGCTCTAAGGCGGAGGAGGTTGGCTTTGTTGGATTTGCCGTCTGTCATGGTGAAAGTTGGTCGGAGAAAGAGCAAACGTTCTGACACTCGAACTAGACACTCGAGCTGAGGCGATCGAGTGTAGTAGATGAACAAAGAGAGATGATTTGCTTCTGTAAAAGAGAGAACAACTAGAGAGAAATGTTAGAGAGAGAGTGTATTTCGTGTGAATAAAAGGAGAGAGGCCCCTCCACCTTTTATAGAGGAGGAAAAACAAAGGGGGGAGCCTTTTCAAATTCAAAATTTGAACTTGGATTAAATCAAATCTTTTTGAATTAAATGGAAAAGATATTGCATTAAAGAAAGATTTAACCCATTTTCGGAGTAAATGTCTCCCCTTTCTCAGCTTTTGGCAGTTATAGGCTTTGGAGGCATGTGAATAGGCATGAAGGCGGGACGTCGAGCCTGACACTCGAGCAGGTTTGGTTGAGTGTCAGTCTGTCAAAAGCTGGTTGATGCTCGAGTGGGACACTCGACCAGGCGTGGTCGAGTGTTGTCCCATCTTGTCGGTTTTGACCCCACTTGTCCCATGTGGGCCCCATTTTCCTGTAATAGAGATCCAAAAAACCTTCCAAGTGCATGTAAGTCGAAATAGATGTAAGTAAAAATGAAAAATAGCAAATTTGTAAGGAAAATATGAAAAAGAAAAAATTGAATGTACATACAGAGGATACCTTTGGGATTGCCTCCCAACTGCGCTTGTTTATAGTCTCAAGCGCTTTTGGTGATTTGAACTCGGATCAGTCGTCATCTGTCTGACACTCGACCTTGGTGTGGTCGAGTGTTGTGGTCGAGCGTTGATTTTCTGAGGCCAAATCGGGACACTCGGGCTCCGCTTGCTCGAGTGTTGAGGTCGAGTGTGATCTTTCGAACTGTTTTTCTCTTTTCAGTGATTTGTAAGACTCCAACAAGCCTTTGTAGACCTCAGTTTCTTCGTATATGTATCCATCACAACTGTCTTTTATCAAAGTAGTACCAAGGTGATCTTTCTCTATCAATTTTCCAAACAGATCCTTTGAGAGATCATCTATTTCTTGTACCACGAACAGCTGACCCTGAATGGTCGGTTTTCTCATTATGTCGTTGATGCTGAAAGTCATCTTGAAATCTTTCCCAAGATTGAGTTCGATCTCTCCTTTTGGTACATTGATCACGGCTCCTGCAGTGGCTAAGAAAGGCCTTCCAAATAGCAAGGGGTCCTTTGGTTCTTCTCCTATATCTAAAACAACGAAATCCGTGGGAATTTCTACTCCTCCGACTCGAACTGGTAAGTCTTCCAGAATTCCTTGTGGAATCCTAACTGATCTGTCAGCCAGTACCAAAGATATCTTACAAGATTTGTACTTGTCGAACCCTAATCGTTTTGCGACTGTTAGAGGCATCATGCTGATCGATGCCCCTAAATCACACAAGCAACTCCTGAATGTGAGAGGTCCCAGTGAACATGGGATTTTGAACGTTCCTGGATCATCAAGCTTCTTAGGCACAACTTTCCTTTGTATAATAGCACTGACCTCATGTGTTAGCACAACCATCCCTTCGATTTCTTGTGTTCTGTCTTTGACTGCATCCTTCAAAAACTTTTGATAAGGGGGCATTAGCATAAAGGCATCTAGATTGGTATTTTTACTTCAACGTCCCTAATCTGTTTTTCAAAGACAGCTTTGTACTTGTCTGCAACATCCTTTTTGATTCTCTGTGGGAAAGGAAATTGTGGTTTGAAAGGAGGTGGAGAGAACGGTTTTGGGTCTTTCTGTACGTCAGTTGTGTTTTTGTGTTGCGGTTCTGACACTCGAGCATGTGGTGCTCGAGCGTCTTGGTCGAGTGTCAGAGATTTTGGCTTTTCTGTGCTGATTTATGTATGTTCTTCGACCAAATCATCCTCCCCTTCCTGAAGGACACTGCCCTCAATGTTCTCTGCCGTTTCAGCACAGATTAGCAATTCACGGCCACTAAGGAGTGTAATGGCGTTGGCGTGATACTCCTTAGGGTTTTGAACAGCTTTTCCAGATAGCTGTCCGGTTTGTTTTGCAGTTGATGAAGATCCTTGCTGATTCTCCACATATTTGAGACGGGCATTAAGAGTCTCAAACTTGCAGTTGAGGTCGTTATGTGAAGCATCAATCTTAGCGTGTACCTCTGCAAATTTTCTTGTTAATTCGGAAGCAGTGGCTGTCTGTCCCTTTAGTATCTGCTGCAAGATGTCCATCACTTCAGGTGTTTGTTGGGGTGGTTGTGGTTCGTATCCAGGTGGTGGTTGGTGGTGTGTTTGTTGGTACTGTTTTTTGGGTATAAATGGTTTGGGCTGTGGTTGAAGGTGCAGTTTCGGTGGGTACACCTGGTCGTTTGGATTTGCTACATTTGTGTTTCTGTAGGAGAGGTTAGGGTTGGGTTTGTAGCTGTTGAATTGTCTGTAGTTGTTCTTTGATTCACCATGAAACTGACCTCTTCAACTTCATCATCGTCTTCTTCAACTCGTTCTGATTCACCTACATGGTGTACTTGCTTATGGTGAGCTAAGAGTAGCTTGTCCAGTTTGTCTTGTATGGCTTTGAGCTCCTTTCTATTAACCATATCTAAATCTGTTGCGCCTCTAGGAGTTCGATCATAGTCTTCACTATATTGGCCATTTGCTTGATCTAAATTCTCCACTAATTCCCATCCATCATCGACATCCTTATTCAGAAAATTCCCATTGCTGGCTGTGTCTAGCAACATACGTATCTTGGGAATGACGCCTCTGTAGAGAGTACTGAGAAGAGACTCAGTAGTGAAACCATGATGAGGACATTGTGATTGGTACATCTTGAATCGTTCACAAGCCTCAGAGAATGTCTCAGAATGGTTTTGCTTGAAACCAGAGATAAAATTGCGAAGTTTCGCAGTTCTGGATATGGAAAAGAATTTTCCTAGAAACGCTTGTTTGCAGGCATCCCAAGATGTAATAGACCCTTGTGGCAAGTGTTTTTCCCATAGATGTGCTTTGTCTCCAAGAGAGAAAGGAAACAATCGCAATTTCAGAGCATCCTCACTAACCCCATTTATCTTTGTCAAACTAGTTAGTCTTTCAAACTCATCAAGATGATCCAGTGGATCCTGAGAGGGTAAACCATGAAATTTACTGTTCTGTACCATGGAGATCATACCACTCTTAATCTCAAAGTTGTTGTTGGCGATGGCTGGTGGAACAATTCCATGGCGTTGAGTGTGAATACTGGGAGCATCACCGGCACCAATGTGTCTAACTCTCCTAGGACAAGTTCCTAGTTCAGTAGCTTATACTTGTTCATCCATGTTCACCTGATCTGTGTATTCTTCGTTCAATTTGTTTCGTTGTTCTCGTAAGTATTCACGAGACAAACGATCTATTCTGTCAGAGTATGGGATGAGATCTTCACTACCACGGGACCTGGTATTCATGTAACTGGTTTGTATTGTCGGAAATAACACTCGAGCAGGTGGTGCTCGAGTGTGCTGATCGAGTGTTTCTGGGGTCTGCTCAAGCTTTCTGGAAACAGAAGAAGGATCAAGGAGCTCGAGCTGAGTTGGTCGAGCTAGTTGATCGTGTGTACCTGAAAGCAAACAAAAACCAGAAACGAGATTAGAATATTGTAGTAAAACTTAGTCTCAGGAAAGAGATTTTCCTAATTGTAGCTAACTAGGACCCAGTTGGCAACGGCGCCAATTTGATAAAGACGTTTTTACGGTGTTTTCTCAAATACCAAACTGTCTATGTAATCAATTGTAGTACAGTATGGTGTCAATCCACTGGGAGAGTAACTAGCAATCAAGATGTAATATACTTATCCTAATCTAAGCCAGATTTGATTTAGTGAGTGGTGATCTAATCTAAGTGAAAATGAAATCCTAAAACAGAATGCTAAAAACGAGACATGAAAATAGAAATATAAAAGCAGAGCATTAAAAAAAAAAAGCAATAGCAAAATGAAATGAAGTACAACACCAAATCTCAACCTAAAAGCAGAGTATTAAAAATTCACGGAAATTCAATAGAGGAAAAAGGGGTTCTCAAGGTTGAGGATCAATGATTAGGGTATTCCTAGGGGTTCCAGACTTATTTATCAACCTATTTAGATGACATCTAAGCAAGGAATCACAAAGTAATCACATTCGCTTTCGTGCAATGGGACCTCTCCTAAAAGACAACCTAACTTGATTCTCGCCCAACGATTGGAAATTCAAGAGGCTTTAAGTATGAACCTTACAGAGCCTAATAACACCCTAGAAAAAGGGAAAATTCACTAAAAAGAAAAAAATGGGAAATTCCTTTAAAAAGTAAAAAGGAAATTTCCTTAAGAAAAGAAAATAGAAAAAGGCCTAAAATAGTTGTTGGGCTTGCACACATGGGTATTGATGGGCCTTCTTCGCAAAGAAGCCCAAGAAGTCAACTCTGTCAAAAGTCTTAGTTATGGTCCGCAAATCCACTCGACCAAGTGATGGTCGAGTGTCATGCTCGAGTATCAGATCTTCTAGTTCATATCTTGAACTTCAAATTTAGGCCAGACGATTCCTCATTGGTCTTCTTACAGTCTGAAATACTCCATGATAAGCTCCAAAAAGTGCCTAAAAATACCTTTTATGCGATGTATGCAATGCCCAACACTAAGTATGCAAATTATGCCTAAAAGAACCTAAAACAATGATAATAATGCAAGTATGAATGCAAAACATGATAAATAATGGCCCTAAAATGTGGTAAAATGCAGACACATCAACGTTCTGCAACTCGACTCTCTGACTTAGGAAGTCTAACTTAGCCCCAGGTGTGTTGAGGAATGGTCTTCCCAATAAGATCGGAACAGCTCCTTCTCTTACAATTTCAACAACTGTAAAGTCAACAAGTCAACAAGTCTTCCTCTAGGTAGCTTGGAAGATGCATCTCCAAAAGAAGCGAATGAGTGATGCTCCTACATTAGCTCAATACCGAGTTTCTGCATAGTCTCCAAAGAGATACCATTGATACTAGCTCCAGAATCACACAAGCCATCGCTGAAAACTAGCTGTCCAACCCGACAAGGTACAATGAACTCTCCTTGATCTTCTATCTTCACAAGCTCCTTAGGGTATGGAACAGGAGGGTTGTACTTACTCTCAACTGAATTCCCTACTTCAGAATTTACCACATTGCAAGATTCTTTGGGATTCTTCTCTACCTTCCCAGGTAAAGCTCCTTGTGGACGTCTAACAGCTTCAGCAGTCTGAGCAACTTGGGTGTCTAGCTTCTTAATATGCATAGAAACTGACTCAAACTTCCCATTCAGGTCATTGTAGATGTTGTCCATCTTAGCATTAAGCTCCATGGTAGTCTTTTGTTGCTCAACAGCAAGTTGCTGAATCAAGGCCTTAATCTCTTCGTTTGACGTTCCTGAAGGTGCTGCTGGATGTTGTTGCTGCATCGGCGGTGGTACATAAGGCTTATACAGCCTTTGCCAGTTACTTCCTCTTGCATTCAGAACAAACGGCTTCTGATTATTCCATCTCTGACCTGAATTCTGGATGAATGGTTTTCCCTGAAAAGGTGACCCTTGACGCAGTGTGGGTGTTGGAAAAGTAACATCCCAAGGGTTCTCGACATTAGTGCTCCAGTAGGAAAGGTGATTCGGGTTATGTTCCATGTTCTGCCAGTTAACATTGTCGACCTCCCTTTGGTCTTCAGAACCAGCCGAATCATCTTGAACCTGAGCCACTTCTCTGTTGTTCTCAACTTGATTCACAGTCCTCTGATTACCCTGATTTTCTCATATTAGAATATCCAACTTTTCAGCAATGTCATCAATCCTCTGAATCTCCACACTGTTTACCTTCCTAGTCCGATCATATTCTGGACAATGACCACCAGAACTTGCAGCTAGGTTATCAATCAGAGTGAAGGCTTCATCCCTAGTGTTGGGCATTCAGGGAATTCTTGTACTCCCACTCGATTCCACTGTAGAAAGTGTTGAGAAGCTGCTCATCCGAGTACCCATGGTGTGGACAATCTCACTAATACTCCTTGAAATGTTCCCATGCTTCATTCAGAGATTCCCCAAATCGTTGCTGAAACGATGAAATCTTGCTCCTGAGAGATGCAATCTTGGATTTCGTGTAGAACTGATCAAGAAACACTGCTCGAACCTGAGCCCACGTGGTGAGTGATCCTGGAGATAGTGAACGTAACCACCTAGAAGCTCTGTCTGAGAGTGAATGATGGAAGAGCTTACAATTCACATAATCAGCAGGTACACCGTTAGAGCTAGTAGTCCCACATATGTATTCGAAATTCTCTATGTGATCTATAGGAGTCTCCCCTAGAAGTCCATTGAAGACATACTGCTTAACCAACCTGATAAGCTGAGGTTTGATCTCATAATCATTCCTCTCAATCGCAAGAGGTCGAATAGCTGAGCGATTATGATAGTGGGTGTGTGGAGTGTCCATGTCACCTATTGCTCTGCATTGAGCATGCTCTCGTGCTCTCCTAATCTCAGCCAACTCTCTCTGCAACTGTTGCACCATTGTGGCCATATCCTGTGGATCATGTGCTCGCAATCTCTTGATTATCCAAGTTGAATAGGTGTTCTGAAGCTTGACTTCTGGTCATACACCAGGAAAGGAACAGAAACGAACAAAAAAAAAAAAAAAACGTAAGTAACGATATAGACTTGAAACTGTAAACAGAAAACCGAAAGGTAACTATTGGTTCCCCGACAACGACGCCAAAAACTTGATATCACAAGTTTTAACCCTATATCCTACTGCAAGTGCACATCAAACGTAATAGTACTTAGGGGTCGAATTCTTCAGGGAACCAGGTTACACTTTCGACTTCTATCGAATCGCAAGCTATATCAATCAAAATTAGAGAAGTAAATACTAACAACTTAGACACGAATGAAATCAAATAACTAAAACAATCGGATGTCGGATATTCATTCAAGAGTTAGAATTCTTGTCAGGGAAACTATTCAGAAACTAATATGATCATATTCTCAGCTTGAACATAAATAAAGATAAATCAACTCTCGTTGAATCTACCCCTCTACTAATAATCTAAAGGTCCTAACTCTCGTTGGTTTCAGATTATATGTAGGCTTTATCGCTTAGGTTCAATTACCCACAACCCAACCTAGCATCAACTCTCGTTGGTAGTGAAGGAATTGCTCTTCTAATCTAGTTATAGTTTTTAACAATCTTCTGGAAAGTTAACAACCTAAAATCATCGACTAGGTGATCAGGCTAATCTATGCACTAAACTCAAGTATTGGAAGGAGAATCATATGTTCATCAATCCTATTTGTTCCCCAACAGTGAATTTTAAAACCCTAGAATCCCTAAATTTGATCTAAGATCTACTCAGACATAGAGCAATGAACCAAGTAAAGCATGATGAACTGTAACTGAAATTGCATTAATAAATAGAAAATATGATTCATAAATTCTTCTCAAGTGTGAAGAGATCTTCTTCATAGCTTATAAACTCTCAAAACATTTGTATAGTTCGTTCTTTAACAACTCAAAGACAGCTAAAGACTCTCTCAAAATAAAATAGGAAAAGAGTATTTATAGGGCCCAAAACAAGAGCTGGAAAATCGTGAAATTAGGTTTCTGCGAAGGGCATCAATCGATCGATCCACGCGAGGATCGATCGATCCTTGGATATTGAGTCGATCTCTCAGAAGTCAAGTCGTTCTTCATATCGTGCGTATAATACTTGTTAGAGCACTGATCGATTGATGCTTGTGTTGATCGATCGGTTCTTCCTTTCGTGGAGAATACCGGAAAATGCTTCAAACTTCTCCAAAGTCCACCTTCAAACATGATTCCAACTCGGAACGTTTTTGACCTGAAATCTCAATAAAACATAGACGAATTCCCCAAATATAATCGTAATAATGAGCTCAAAACCGACAAAATATGAGGAACATCACCTTGCACACTCAAAGACCTTCTAGCTACCAAAAGATCACCTTTGGCTGCAGATAACTCTAGCCTCATCTTGAGATGACACAGAGTCTGAAACCACTTCTTCTTTGGTTTCATACTCTCCATTGGCTCTAAGTATTACAGCCCTCTTGTTTGAGCATTCATTTGCATAATGTCCCCTACCATGACACTTAAAAATTGCACATTACGATTTCTTGTAGAATAGGGTTCAGCTTTACCTTTGACCTCTTGTCGGCTAGTATTCGGCTTGGATTCAGACTTTGGCTTTGGAATAGTTTTGTCTTCGCGTGAGTAGCTAGGACGTTGAGTAATAGAACTCATGCCATAAGTTTTATGTGTGCTACCCTTCCTCTTGAGCTGCTGCTCCACCAAGATAGCCTTATGCAACATATCTTCCAATTCTACAAAGTGTTGCATCTCTACTTGGTCTTGGATCTCACGATTCAAACCACTAAGAAATCTGGCCATGGTAGTCTCACAATCTTTGTCTATATCCGATCTCATCATAAGTATTTCCATCTCTTGAAAATAATCCTCCACACTTCGGTTGCCTTGCATCAATCTCCAAAGTTTTTGATGTAACTCTCGGTGATAGTGACTAGGAACGAACCATTGTCTCATCAAGGTTTTCATGTCTTGCCAAGTCTCAATGGGTCTTTCTCTATTTCTTCTTCTGCTTGTCACCACTTGATATCACCATTTAATAGCTTAATCATAAAAATTCAATGGCTACAACTCGTACCTTGTTGAGCTTGGAGTAGTTTTCACAATCAAAAACGAGTTCAATATTTTTCTCCCATTCAAGATAGGCATATGGACCGTTCTGTACTTGAAATGATGGAATTTTCAGCTTAAGCCCCCTTAAATTATCTTCAGCCTGACCTCTTTCTTCCCTAGCTCACCTAGGTCTCCTTCGACTCGAATTAGATGAGTGTTCATCTCGACCATAGTAGTCAACACTGCCTCTTTGTACTTCCGCCGGTGGTGGATCTCCTTGTACTTTAGGCAGCCGAGGTTGTTGCTTAAGTGTTATCTCATTTTGAACTTTATTCAAGCGTTCATTACTGCTTCCATCTCAACTCTCAACAAACGGATCATCTCTCCCATCAAAGCTTGAATTTGGACACATGGAATTCCTTGTATTTGTTCACCCTCCAGATTGTCGTTATTGTCGTTTGACATACTTAGAACCTATAAAAAAAAATATTTCTTAATAGAAAAATGCCTCACAATCTCTGAAGTGTTTGACACATAAGTGTTTCCCTCAAATTATTGGCTTTTCTCTCAAATGTTCTCACAACTTTATACCTTTTTCCTCTCTTTTTGAGTCTCAAAGTGTTCTTATAGAACTAATCAAACATTCTTTGATTTGCTTTCCCGAAGGATCAATGACCTAACAAGTATCACACAACTCAAGTATTTATACAGACTTTGGTACACAAGCAAACAACGAACAAGTTTTTTTAATATATATAACAGAAGAGTGTTTTTTTTTTTCTTTTTTTCCTTTTTTTTCTTTTTTTTAGATATTCTTTTTTTTCTTTATTTTTTTGTTTTTTCTTTAATTAATTAAGAAGAAAATATGAAAAGATAGAAGTTGGAAAGATAAGAGATGAAAAGATAGAAAATGAAAAGATAGATGTTGGAAAGGTAGAAGATGAAAAGTTTGAAGATGAATAGATAGAAAATGAAAAGATTAACTAACTTGGAAGTGTGCTCTGATGCCAAATGACGCGGAATCCCGAAGGAATCGTCACTCCAAGTTGTAAGGATAGTCCTTGGTCTTCAAAGAAGTTGAGTAACCCCCACCTTAGGTATATCAAACCTAAGATTGTTGTTGTTTCAACTCGCCTTCAATTAAGCAAGGTGGTGGAACCACTGAATGTTGACTCGAGAGGCCCCCACTTTTAGTATATTAAACCGAAGATTGTTGCTATAACGACTCGCCCCTTCACACGCCAATGGCTAGGCATGGCCACACAAGTGTGATGGAAATCACTTGATAAACCAGTTTGATCCCTTGATTTCTCTCTTCCTACGTGATAGAATGAAGAAAGAAAATATGATTTCTCAATAATTTTTGTAATTTTATTGTCCATGTTTATGTCTAAGTAATTTTGTAATTTTAGTGTCCATGTTTATGTCTAAGTTACTTTGTAATTTTAGTGTCCTGTTTATGTCTAATTCTGTAGTTTTGATATAAAATGTTCACAGCAATACCAATCAATCAATTATACTAAGTCTATATAAGTTTACAGTTTTCTAGGATATGACACACTATGAAAGATCGAAAAGTTTACAAAGAACAAAAGAGAATCACTTTCAAATTTATTGATAAAAAAAGTTGGATCCTCACAAATGAGAATGACATGAGTTTATAAAGAAAAGAAATAACTATCTAGATTCTTCTAGACTTATTGAATGTCTTAAAGATGAAGAGCAAAAACTACTAAGTAAATGTCACAATTTATTATGACTTGAATGAGAAGAACTCTTGAACTTTTGGCCTCCAAAATCTTTTAGTCTTCCAAATTCGTCACTATTCATAGGCTAGACTTTAAGACTTGATTTAGGACTTCTCTTGGACTTGTAGAAGGCTCAAAGTGGTTTGAACTTGACAAGTATAAAGTCCAATGGATTCCTTATATTGTTCTTTGTCCAAAAGGCCTTGAATAAATCCACAAATGCTCTCCTTGATTTGATTAGCCCGTGATCTTGTAATTGGACCAACTGTAATCTCCAAAACTCTCTCGTGATCTTCATTGCTTATCTCCAAATTCTCCTTAACTTCTTTACTGCTTTCCATAATCATATAACATACATCTTGATTTCTCTCTTCCTACGTGATAGAATGAAGAAAGAAAATATGATTTCTCAATAATTTTTGTAATTTTATTGTCCATGTTTATGTCTAAGTAATTTTGTAATTTTAGTGTCCATGTTTATGTCTAAGTTACTTTGTAATTTTAGTGTCCTGTTTATGTCTAATTCTGTAGTTTTGATATAAAATGTTCACAGCAATACCAATCAATCAATTATACTAAGTCTATATAAGTTTACAGTTTTCTAGGCTTGCAGTTTATGCCACTCTCTACTACAGTTTTATAAAAAGTTTTAGCAATCAAAGCCTTATTATAACTTCTAAGATGTATCTTTTACTAATATTATTTACTTATGAAGAATACAATTTAAACTTATTTCTTTTTGTCACATCTTTTCATGAAGGAATACATTTATTTTTTATTACACATTTCAAAATTTATTTATATCCTTTTAGAATTTAAATTTTACTTAATGATTTATTTTTGAGTTTTTATGAATTCATATTAAAATGAGTGTGGCTACTCCATTCCTTTTAAATTATTTTACGAAATTCATCGTTTTAAAATAATAATTGATTCAAAACGAAAATTTATGGAGCTGTCTTTTTTATTTGTATATTTTCAATCATGAAATTTTATTTTTAGATATAATTTTTAGTGTAACTTTTTGATTATGAAAGTATTGATTTCATGTTTCTATCTTTTACTAATATTATTTACTAATAGATAAACATAATTTAATTTTATGTCTTTTCATTACATTTTTCAGGAGTAGATATATTTCTTTATGATAACATCTTTTAAATTTTGTTTACATCTCCTTTTAAATTGAAATTTTAGTTATTGATTTAGATTTGAGTTTTAATGAATTCATTTTATTGGTTTCTAGCAGGTTCTTCATTTTGTAAGTGAAATATCTATAATTATCAATACATAATGTTTTTTGTACAATATTCTGTATAAGAAATAAATAAGATTCAAAATACCTTTTTCTCGAGAAATAAAACGTTTTTAGTGATTTTAGTTACCTAACAACTATATATGGAAACATTGATGCTTAATTTTCGAATTTAGTTTATATGGGTTACATTCAAAGAATATCTATGCAACAATAGCTTTATTACAAGATACAAATACGAAAATGAATCTCAATCAAGTAAAACATTGTAAGTTTTATATTTTCCGAGGAATATTTAACACAAGACTATTATTTTTATGTTTGATTACATGTATAGAATCATTTTCCATGAAATTATGAAATACATAAAAATATAACAGCAATATTTGTTTATATATTTGTTAAAAAAATAGCCAATAAAATATATTTTTCGTTGGTGAAAATTAAATTAATTTTATATTTTTTTAAAAGGTGTCTTTCTAATTAAAATATTGTATTTAATATAATAGTTTGATTATTATTCTAACTTACATAAGAAAAATAAACAATTTTTAAGTAGTTGTTTAGTTAAAAGTCATAATTATCAAATGTAAAGAAATCTAAGAGCATGTTTAATAGTAAGAGATGATAGAGTTTTTTTTAGGATTTAAAAAAAAAAATTATAAAAAGTAGGAGAGAGAAAGTGATGGGATTTTCAATAAAGAAACTGGGTTTTTCAAATAATTTAATAAGAAACAGTATCTCTACATATCTTCTTATTTGATTGAACATTATTTTTAAAAAAAGTAAATAATAAATAAATTTTTATTAATATAAATATATTTTATTACTTCACAATCTTAAACAAACATCCTACCGATTGAGATGCTCTAATAGTTCAAATTATTTTATTTTTATTTATAGAAAATAAAAAATGTGTCTTGTATCATGATTCTTTACAAAAGAAATAAAATAGATTAAATATGTACAATTATGTTTTTTTTTTGCAATTCTCTTAAATTTGTAGATTCATACAAATAGAGTAGATAAAATAGGTTTATTATGTTTACTTATATATAATTATGTTGAATAACTTCCATGAAAAATAAAACAACCAAATTTTCAAGTGCTTATAATTATGTTTAATAACTTTCATAAAAATAATAGCTAATTTTTTAGTGGTTATTGAGTAAAAAGACAAAATTTTCAAGTTTTTTTTTAAAACCTAATGGTACAAATAACTTTATTTTATATTTGATAAAAATAACTTATATATAAGTATTTTTGTTGATGAAAATAATATTAATTTAAAAATGTATTTTTCAATTGAAGCATTATACTTGATATAATAATAAATTTATTATTATACCTTCTATGAAAAAAATCTAACCTACTTCTAAGTGGTTATTTAGTGAAAAGATACAACTATCAAGTTAAAAAAGATAAAAAATAATTATTCGAATTTTGTTTTTGCATTTATATGAAAGACAGCCAATAAAATAATATGTGTTTTCAAATAAGAAATATTAAATTTTTTGACATAACAGTTATATGATTATTATTTTATAGACTGTTAATATGTTTTTTTTTAGTATAGTTCTGTTACAATTATTATTAACAAATTATTAAATTAAGTAATGATTAATGTTAATGCAAATATTTGCTCGAAAAGTTTTTTGACACCTACAAAACTTTTATATTTAAAGTGCGATTGACATCAAAAATTCAAATTTTATAACACAAAAATAAATATAATGTTACATTCCAAATTTGAACATCGTGTGTAACTATTTATGTCGTTTTAAAATTTGAAATTTATTTTTAGTTTTTGTGAAATTCATATCAATTAAATTTCAAAAAATGTCATTATTCTATCATTTTCACATTAATTTATAAAATTCATCACTTCAAAATAAAAAAATTAGTTAAAAAGATATTTTATGGTTATGTTTTTTTCCCCGTAATTTTTGTTTACTATTAATATTTAATTTAAAAAATTAAATTTAAAGTTGTGTCTTTTCATTAATTTTTTATGAATAGGTATATTTCTTTATGGTCATACCTTTTAAATATACATCCAATTTAGAATTTGAAATTTGCTTAATAATTTAGTTTTGAGTTTTAATAAATTCATTTCATTTAGATTCTATTGAGTGTCATCATTTTATCATTCTTAAACAATTTTACATAATTCATCATTTTAATTAAAAATACTTGTAATTACCAATTTAACCAAACATATTTGTATCATGCCGAATTTTTAAAATTTGTACTTATGAAAAAAATATTATACTATTATGTCTTCTGATATGGCTATGTATTTATACTCTAATTTTTTACTTTTGAAAAACTTTTGACGATTATGTCTTTTTACTCTACCTTCTCACTAATGAAAAATACATTATATGGTTGTATACTTTTACTGTAACTTTTCATTTATGAAAATGCATTATATGATTGTTTCTTTTTATTACAATTTCTCACTTCTTAAAATATATACTATGTGGTTGTACATTTTGTATTATAGTTTTTAAAGGTTCATATCTTTAGAAACTGTATTAAAAGTTTCCAATGCATAATTGCGACTGAATGAATGGAAACCAATGGGTAATTGTAGTGAATAGACATCAATAAATTGTATGAACGAAATGACACCAACAATAGTTAGTTTACTAATGAATACTGATGTAACGGTTCAACTATTCGTGTAAAATTGCAACTCTAGATTGTGTCTATTTATATATATATATATATATATATATATATATATATTGGCATCCAAAAGTCATTTTTCATGCAATAAAAACATCTAGAAAAACAAACATAAAGTGACACAACAATTTTTACGAGACAAAAAATTATTAAAGTTTTATATTTTACTTTTTTAGTTGAATTATTCCAATAAACATTACTTTGAAAAATAAATTATCCAGCATTATTGATTTTCAAATTAATATAATTTATTAATTAATATTATTTAATTGAATCAAAATGTATTTGAAAGTTGTAAAACCTATCTTCCAATATATGTGTTATTTTGTCATTTCTTTGGATATCAAATGTGTACTATTTAACTTTTAATTATACAGTAATATAAGTTAGAATATGCACTAAATTTTAGATATTGATAATAGTTTAAACCATTCAAACAAATGTTTTTGTTTTGTGATTTTTCATTGCAAAATTCTCCTTATAACATAATTTATTATAGTTTTTCTGATATATCTTTGTTTATAATTTCTATTCATCTAGAATTGTGTTTGCATTTTAATGTTTTAAATTAAAAATAATTGTTTTTGTCAACAATTAAAAATATGAAAATTAGATAAAAATACAAGTTAAAATATCATAATGTATAAATTATAAATTTATAATATTTCA
>JAKUCM010005506.1:0-24823 GCA_023374145.1 Lepidium sativum
TTCTTCGGTATAACGGATTAACAGAGGGTTGCCTTCTACAGCAGTAATTTTCACTTTTTCAGGGGCAATAACTTTTCAGTTTGTCCTTCTCATCAGACGTCTGTAAAACTTCCCTAAAGGAACAGAGGGTTCCACACAAAGATAAAGAAGCAGATAGAGAAGATCACATCGTTGCAGAAGTAAAAAGCCATGACTAAGATACCACAATTGTTGGACCACTGGATCATTTCTGATTTCCTTTTCATAAGCAGTATGAGTATCGTGGGGGAATCTTCAATTGATCCTTCAGGTCTTTCACGATCAAAATCCGTTCCTGAAGAACAGAAGATTTGAGCACCCATTTCCAAGAAGCGAATTAATGCATGAAACAAAGAAAGATTTTGATTACGCTGGATATTTTTGGAGATTCCGCACTGAGACGCTTGAAGAACATTAAAGTAAGCTTCTTGCTGAAGTGTGACGAGTCTCTCGTTCTTGTTCTTCGAGAGTAACAGGGGATCATCGGAACTTCTATCGCTCGGCCTAATCTCCTCAATCAACGGTGGAGATGTAGATTCTTCGGAATCAAAATTTCCAGAAAATCACCACCACAATCAGTTTGATTGCACCAGTGGGGAAGACAAAAACAGAAAAAGAACCGAGGAATCCGTAACCATAAAACCCTAATTGCGGGAAGAACTTACTGGATAGAGGATATGTTGCTTGAACTGTCTGGCTCGACATTGTAGAAAGAGAAGAGTGTTTTCTTTTGCCTTCTTGAGGAATTTTTCTGTGAAGAAGTTATGAGCCTTTGGAGTAAAGTAGTGAAGGTAGACTACTTGTGAAAGAAGTTAGGTCTTGTTCTTGGTCATTTGGTAAAGCTTGACTTTGAATTTGCGAGTAATTTCTCAAGAGTCGATACTGTTTGGATAATAAGCTATTTTTTCTCTATTTTTTTCCCAACCGTGGATAATAGGCTAATCTCAAGAATTAATACGTGACTCGGGGATTAGATAAAAAGTAGAAGATTCACGAAAATCTACTTTTTAAACTTTTTTCTCATTTTAATTTCACTTAATTAAATCGAATATACTTATATTTTATCAACCCTTTTAATAATAGAAACACCTTGTTGTCTGTTGCTAATCTTGTTGTACTTATATGGTTTCAACTTTTTGTTGCAGCATTTGGACTCTCTCATGGAACTTGATGCAGCATTTGTACTTATATTGTTTCAAACTTTTGTATGAACTCATTGTAACAGCAACTTTTGTATGAACATTTTAATTATAATTTTTTAAGAAACCATTGAAAGTTCTTACCAATGGAGTCAACATTTTTTTAAAAAACTAATGGGGTTCTTAGAATGATTAATTATAATCAATATATTGTTAAGAACCCCTTATGGGGTTCTCGTCAATGGAGATGCTCTTAGATAGAAGAGCGATTGAAAGAGTTTCTATTAAAAGTCAAGTATACACAGGCATATGCAGACAACGACGTACAAAAAAAGTTTTTGAACGTACAACTGCTAAAGATCTCAAAACAAAATACACAGAGAGTTTTGGTCAATCTCAGCTATGTCTTGCGCTAAAAACCAGAGGTTTTCATGGCAAAATTTCTGGAAAACCACTAGAATTTCACTGAGAATGTGTGTTGTAAAAGAGCTTTTTGTAGTCAGAAACTTGCTCGTCGAGATGTAGAGTTCTTGGAAGCATCAAAGTTTGGCTTTTGTCCACACCTTCCCACATAATATCTTCAGGTGGAAACTGCAATTAGTTTGAGACAAAAAAAATGTTTCAGATTCTGATATAGAAACTTCGGTTTGATGAATGGAGACAAAAAGAATAATTTGGGTGTTTACTTCTCTGAGATCAAACAAGCTAAACGCATCATCGACCTCCATAGCAATTCGAGTTTGGGGTCACAAGACGATGCATGTCCTGGAGAGATTACAAGTTAGAGTACTTTTAGATCGGCTCGAGTCCAATGGAACATTGGCATGAGAACAAGTTAAGAGTTTATTACATACCAGTTTTGAATCATACGCTTTGATGATGAATTCATCGAATTCATCTTCAAAAAGGAAATCTTAAACGGACACATTTTCCAACAAGGGACTCAGGATTAACACTACCCCAGCTTGCTTCAGAGTCAGGAACAAAAGTCAAACTCGAAGTTACCTTACAACAGAGAAAAGATACAGGGAATGGAAGTTAAACAGGCAGTATAAAGCCAAATCAGAGTTGTGTCCATTGTCAAATTCTCTGCCTTACAGGTTTGGTTAATGGCTTCCCTTGTCCTATCCTGCAGTTCCTTCTCATCTCTGAGGAAAAGGGGATGAAATTTAAAGAAGGGAAGCACCAGAACTTTGAAAGTAGATAGCTCTGATATAACACACCTTGTTGCAGGATCTGAATGTTTTTCTTAATCTTATTCACAAAAGAGATGTGAATTTCCTGAGGAATCTTCCCACTGTTTCTTCAATCTTTCTATGATCAAATTCCTCTTCTGAGGAACAAAAGAAAACCCTCATCAGGAACAGAACTATATAAGAGAAAGACCAAAGAAAGATTTAACAACGAGAAAGTTACTGTTACGTTAGATATTGTGGAGGTTTCTGCAATGAAAGCTAAGAGAACAGAGTAGTAAGCTTTTCTCTGGAGTTGTTGAAGTGTCTCAGAAGAACTCACAACATCTCCATCATCACTGCTACTAATCGTTGACTTGGAATCGAGTGCTCCATTAGATCTTTCAGCCATTGCTCTCTTCTTTAATGGAAGAACCTTTGGAGCTTCTGCATCACGAGAAGTAACAGAATCAAGAACTGTTGCTGTTTCCATCAATGGAAGAGAGAAGACAAGCTAATCTTGAAATATATTAAACCTAAGCTAATTCCTACACATAAACCCTAATTACTGAGGTATCGTTAGAAGTCGATGGAGGAATGCAATCGAAACACATCATCGGAAGGTTTTGAACAAACGTACCAGTGGGAGGATCATGTGGTTCTTCATCTTTCTGATTCGCCATTAGAGAGAGAGAGAGAGAGAGAGAGAGAGAGAGAGAGGAGAGAAGAGAGAGAGAGAGAGAGAGAGAGAGAGAGAGAGAGAGAGAGAGAGAGAGAGAGAGAGAGAGAGAGAGAGAGAGAATTGAAGAGAGAAACTCCTGGAACAAAGTTTGTGGTTGAATACATAAACCCTAATAATCGAACTCGAACAATTTCCTTAAACTTATCCTCAAAACTAAGAAGTTACAGAATCTACTATTTATCCGCAGATTTTTGCTCTTATTTTTTAAGAATCTGTTCGTAAATTCAGAGTTAAACAATAACGTAGAGAATGTATACCAAGATTTTTATCCTAACCCTATAGTAATAAATAAATATCCTAACTTTTTTTAATCTTTACAACAAAATGATATACAAAAATATTCTTGTGTTTATGTTTTATGGGTATTTAGACAGTACACATAGACTTGGTCCGGAAGATACATCTTGCTTTTGAGCTTATTTGAATATCTTAGATCAAAATATGGCTTTTGATATATCTCTTTAATAACACCAAATTATGTCTGTCTTATCTGATTGTACAATTGCTAAAGATCTCAAAAAAATGCATAAGCGGTTCTGAGTCAATCTCAGCAATGACCTGCACTGAAACCAGAAATTTCAATGGTAAATTTGTGTGTTGGCGATTTACATTGTCTGAGATGTGTTCGTAAAAATGCATTTGTTATCTGTAAAGTGATCGTCGAACTGAAGGTTTCTTGGGAAGATCAAAGCCTGGCATGTGTCCACCTTCCCACAGGATCAAATCAGGCTCAATCTGCAATCAGTTTGAGATCAAATATTTTAGCTTCTGATATTGAAACTTCAATTTGATGAAAGGAGAATGTGATCAGTTTTGTGTGTTTACTTTTCTAAGATCAAACCAGCTTAAAGGGTAATCAATCTCCATATCATCCGAGTTTGCGGTCACTAGGCAGTGCTTGTCCTGGAGAGATTGCAAATTAGCCTTCTCTTAGAATGTCTCGAGACCAATGGAACAATGCAATAGCTCAAGTACCTGTTTCCCAGTCATACGCTTTGATGATATATTCCACGAACTCAGCATCATGAATAGTTCTTATAGCGACCTTTTTTCCAACAAGAGACTCGGGATTACTTCTGCCCCAGCTTCCGTCAGAATTAAGAACAGAACTCCAACTCTGCGTTGCATTAAACCAGAGAATGGTGGTTAAACTCTGCAGTAGAAACCAAATCAAAGTTTGTGTCAAATTGTCTGCCTTACAGGTTCGGCATATGGCTTCTTCTCTTGTTTTATCTGCAAGTTTTTTCTCTTGTTCTGTCTGCAGTTCCTTCTTCTCTTGCTCTATTTGCAGTTTCTTCTCAACATATGCAGATAAATCATCACTGAGGAGACAAGATAGGTTTTAAAACAAGGAAAATATCGAAAAGTCGAAGTAAAAAGCTCTGTTAAGAGGATATATTTCTATATATACTTTAGTGCAATGGTTTGAAGGACTTTCTGAATCTTATCCACAAAAGAAATGTGCATCTCGTGAGGAATCTTCCACTCGTTGATCAGTCTTTCTATGATCTCACTCCTCTTCTGAACAACCGAAGATAACCTTTCATCAGGAACTGAACGATATAAGAGAAAGATTTAAAGATAAATAGGGTTGCTCTTACGTAAGAATATTGTGGAGGTTTCAGTGATGAAAGCTTGGAGAACAGAGTAGAAAGCTTTTTTCTGGAGTGCTTGATAGTGTCTGTTTCTTAATCTCTTTTCTGAAGAATCCACCATTTCTTCATCGTCACTGCTATCGCTCTCGGACTCAGACTTTGACTTGGACTCAAGTGCTCGATTAGACCCAAATAATGATTTTTCAGCTATTGCTCTCGTATCTAAAGGGATAAAATTTGGAGCTTCTGCATCACGAGAAGTAGCAGAATCAAGAAGACAATTCTTAATCAGTCGTTTGCATCAATGGAAGAGAGAATCCAAACTAATCATAGTAAACCAGAGAAATCCGAATCCTTGAGATCTATTGAACCTAAGCTAATCCTACTCGAAACCCTAATTTGTAAAGATTGCGTTCGAAATGTTACAGGAACTCGACGGAGGAATTCGATCGAAAAGAAAACTCGTCGGAAGTTTATGAACGGACGTACCGGCGGGAGGATCATGTGGGGGTTGATATTTCTGGTCCGCCATTAGAGAGTGAACCAATAGAACAGAGAACGTGTTGCAAGATTGATAATGAGAGAGGAGAGGAATCAGAATTTGTAGAAGAAGCGAGTTTAAACTTTATATATACTTACTTGTGAAAGAAGTTAGGGGAAATGAGTCCATTTTTCCGAGACTTTTATTTGCTTTTTGTCCAACAAATATGAATAATTAAAAAATTCTCAAATATCAAAACCCGTTTGTTGATTAATGATTGAATGAATAATATTTATATATATATATAGATTTTTTATGTAACTATACTTTAATCTTTTATATAGTCGAATCAATATAATTTTTAATAGTTTCCAAAGTATTAATTTTGGGTCTCGAGCATGCTACAGAAAGTAGTTTTACTGCGCAAAGGTCAACGAAAGATTGTTCTATGAGGTTAATTAGATGCATGAAATCTGGTACTTTATAATTTTAGAAATTTTGGAGAAATTATTGAAACCTATGCATAAATTATTGGAAGAAAACAAAGTAGTGGAATAAAGTGATAGTTTTTAAATGTAAAAGTGTGTTGACTAACTTAAAAATGAATTGGATATTTGTGATATTTTTTACCAAAAAGCATATATTATTAAAGTATATAACCTTTGCCTGAATTGATAAATTTTGTGATTTTCTCTACATTAGGTACTAAAACATCTAAAAGTTGTTATTTCTCCGATTCATTTTAGTATTAAATCAAAAGAATCAAAATATCGTATTAGAAGAAACACAAACTCAACAAAATTTCAAAATATATCCTAAATATATACATTCAGAAAGCTGAATCCAAAGCGGAACTCAAATCGAATCAATCACTAAATTTATATCCTATATATTTTTATTAAACTTTAGCTTTTTAGAATTTTTTTTAAATTAAATTTTTGTTTATGTACAAATTTATAACAAAACTGCATGACTTTTTACTTATTTTTTAAACTCGTGTTCATTTAAGTTCTATATACCCGTATTAATATTTTGGAATATTGTTTTAGATGACTAAAAGCTGAACCAAAATCGATAGAATTAGAGGATCAAACCCGAACTAAACCTGATAAAATATCTAAATGGGTATTAAATCTATATACCTCGAAAAACTGAAACCAAACTTGAACCAAAATCGAATAATTAACTGAAATTGTAACCGATATTTTGTTGTTAAATTTTAGCTTTTTAGAATCTTTTAAAAAGTTCTTATTATTTTATTATTTTATATAAAAATTTGTAACAAAAAATACCAATATACTTATTTTTAAGGATTGTTATGAACTTTATATTAATTTTATCATAAATGTATATAACACGATTAAAATGAAAGTGTCTATAAAATTTACAAATCGGCCAAATTGTTTTTGTTACTAGAACTTTATGCAAAATGACATTTAAATAAGAAAAACTACGAAAATATATTTTTAACTATTAGAAATACAGATATTTTCTTACAATCATAGACTTCTATAAAGTCCAAAATTAGGTGAAAAAATGGATAAATTGGTAGTTGAGAGGATACAGTATAATTGTCCTTTAGATAATTTTCTCAAGATTTGCTAGATTCTTTTAGTGTCTTTTAGCTATTATGATTAAGATGTTTTTCTTCATACTTTTACATATACATCCAAGATTTACAACATATTTATTGTAAAAAAAACTTAAAAAATCTCACTTAAAAATGCATTATTACTGTAAATTTAGCTTTTAGTATTAGTTTTTCTACTGATTTGAAGAATAAAATGAAATTTAGCTTAAAATTATATATATTTAGACAAAAAACATTCACTGTTTACTGATAAATATGTTATATAGTAAGTTTAATTTACTCAGTAAGTTTAATTTACTCAGTAATGTCATTTTTACAGTTTCTTGTCTTTCAATTTATTTTTTGTAATTTTTGTCAATTATTTAAAACTTTTTCAAGTTTAGTCGTAATTTAAAATTAAGCAAGCTGGACATAATTTACTGCATACTAATTAGAACCCACAATTTAACTAGATGTACCCAATTAGATGGACAAAGATAATTATTGGTTTATACAATATCAAATGTTTCACTAATAACCCCAAAAGTCTAACTTCTTGCACGTTACCTCCAAAACTTTATAAGATACACATTTCCTCACCTCTGTGGTAATTAAATTATCAAATCAAACTAGCTAACATTTTACAACATATGATTCTTCATTGGTGATAAGACAAAAGTCAAAAACTATGTTTCACAATTCACAAACCCCTTTCTAACATTTCCTGAAATCTCCTGTAAGATTCAACTTTCTCAAGCAAGAACTTCTCATGGCAATTAGCAATGAACATATCTGCTAAATGATCAATATCATCAACTTCATCATCACCTGCAACATCTTTGATCTCTTCCACATCTTCGAATTTCTTGTGTTCAAGCCACTCAAGGTAACCAGAGAGCTGAGAGTCTTCATCTTCTTCACCATTGATATCAGAGACAGGGAAAGAGAATGGTTGAGGAACAGGAACAACATGAGAAGAACACCAATTGTAATGCATTCGAAACGATCCAAAGAAGATCTTGCGTTGATTCTTTGAAGCTTTTGTTGGGAAAAACATCATGAGTTTTCGTTTCTTGTTGTTGTGTTTATAAATCTCTACAAAGATTGATTTGGCTCTAGAGAGAGCTTTTAAGAAACGGTAAAGAGGATGTGCAAGGAGGTTTTGGATTAGGGTTTTGAGTTTCATTGATGAAGAAGAAGAAGATGATGATGAAGAAGATTTGAGCTGCATGACTTAAAGACTCGGGACAGAGAGACTCTTTCTCACACTTCTTCTGTGTTTTTCTTTTGTTCTCAGTATGCATTAAAGTGATCAAGACTTGTGGGACTTTATAAAGGATTTTATTGACCTTTGCCACTCATTTTTGTGTTTTTTTTCTGTACTAAAAACTTTTGGACAAGTGGGCTTTTTTGTAATTTGCTTCCTACAAAAATATGATTGTTTTGTGACCTATATGAGTAAAGTCTTCGTTTTTTTTTTATTTTTATATGAAAATTAATATTAATGCGAATGTAAATTTCCATAGAAAAAGTGAATTGTAGTTTTTTTATTGGTTTTAATGTATTGTTAATCTTATGAATTGGTTATTTACAATGTCATTTCTATCACGAAAATGTTATTATAGACATTAATTACAAATAGATGAATATGAAAAAAAGGTCTTTAAGTTTTAGGTGTGATTTGTAAGCTGTAGATTAGGATAGACACACAAAATAGATTGTGAGCCACAATAAATTTTTTTTTTTTCGTTAGCAAATATGTATTGATACACATATATACAACATAGATTGTTCTGCCTACTTTGTTATATGATAAAATTTGTGGTTTTTATATGTTCACAAACAAAATATCATCATGACAGATTAATTTTCTAGAGTTCTTACACAAAATTCAAAGATAATTAATGTTTTATTATGGATATCCGATCGATAAAATCTAATCTAAAATTTAAATCCTATAACATGAAATCACGCAATTTTTGTAATCGAAAAATTGTAGAGTGAAATATTTAACCATTTTGATAATAAAATTATTTACCTAGTCATACACAAATTATTAAGCTAAATTTGGTTACTTTTATTAAACTGATTGTCAATAGGTTCATTTTTTTACTGAGTGTACATGTGGCGCAAGGAGGAAGTGGACTGAACCACAAACGGATTTGGCTGAGGACTGAATTTTACAACTCCCAATTAGGTATTGGGAAGAGTTTCAATCTAATTAAAACTCTGCGTATGGATAAAGTAACCAAACATTTCCTATGTTTCTTTTGTCTTCATATTATTATTGTTTAATCTGTAATTGCAGATTCGACACTTCATGTTTCACTTCTTTTATTTTAAGTTACTATAAATAAAGACAACCTTCTGAAGAATATATAGTATTGTATTATATCTTGAAAATATTACTTAGTTAAATCAAGAAATAATAGTTGATGGAGCTTCTGGAGTGTGTTTGATGATTTGAATAAGATTAAACCCTAATTAAATCTTTATATATACACACTCTTCTTAACTTCAACCAAATTCCTACATTTCCCGAACTTAGATCGTAACGACAACATTGATTTATTATATTAACATATCTAACACTTTTGTTTTCCACCAAATTCACATAGGCAAAATTTGTGACTCTCAAGTTTGATCTTAAACTTATAATTTCCATATCATTCAAACTGTGCAGCTAGTAACCAAATTCTTTTTAGGAAGAAATTTGAAGTTATTTATTATATATTTTTTTGTGCAAAATAATTCGTAATATATAATTTTACCTTTCATTTTTTGAAATACAATTATGCAAAATCACGAATAATATGCAATATAAATTTAAAATCTCTATGTTAACACAACTTAGAGTGATCTATATACCATTATAAAGATATACTGATACTGGTACTATTACATAAAATTTATCTAACGTTAATTCACAAACGTAATTTAGTGGTTGAATAACTTCTTCATTTGCTGTACGACACTTAAGTTGAAAATAAAAATGAAAATGCAAAAGCTAAAAAAAATATGGAGAAAGGAATACGAAAATAAAAAGACTTACCAAAAATGGTAGTTTAGTGTATGAGCCAGAAAAGATACAAAATGATTAAGTTTTACAATACTAATGGTTGTAGTTAATTAAAATATAATTATTTGATGAATAATAATAATTTGTTGGCTGGAGTTCATTTAGATCTACAAAGGGATTAAATTTAGGCAAATCGGATCAATGTAAATTAGGCGGAAGGTTGTTGTGGTCATGGAATCTTGGACCATTTGCAGGAGTTTGTAGGGGTCAAACAAATCCCAATAAGCACACGTCTTCTACACACACTCATGTTTATCGCTAATTATCCATTACTACTTAATTAGTAACCCACTACAAGAATACATAGAGTTTACAACTCTGAATTTCGTCCCTAAGTAGTTGTAAAGGAGTTTAACAATTAATTATGGACGAAATGTGATACGTCTTGTCCTGATCGTCGTAACACACAAAACGTTGTAAATTAGTTATAAAAACGTAACAACGCGCAAATTTCGATGTTAGAGCGTCATAAACCTAACGTTGTAAAAACGTTGTAAAATAAGATAAACGTTGTAAAATCGATGTTAATAAGTACGATGTGAAGGTGTTGTAAAGTTTATAACGAATTAGAGTTGAAACCATTTACAACTAACTAAGGACGAAACATTTTACAACTAATTAGAGACGAAACATTACAACTCATTAGGGACGAAACATTACAACTAATTAGGGAAAAAAGCCTTTACAACTAATTATGGACAAAACACTTTACAACTAATTAGGGAGGAAATCTTCACAACTAATTAGGGACGTTTGTTGCCAACGATATAGGGACAAAATATATATTTTTTGTTTTAGTACAATATTTATTTAATAAATTTTGTAATTTAATAAAATTTAGGAATTAAATTATTTTAATAAAGTTTGATATTAAAATATGTTTATAAGATCATTAAAATTACAAACAATTTATCGTAGAAGTTCATTGAACATATCCAGAAGTCGGTGGAGGGGCAACGGGCTCGTCCGGTGTTAGTGAAGAAACCGGAGGAGTGAGACTCTCATACCGTGTCTCTGGTACTGCTGAGGAAGTCAACGACGATGCAGTGCCATAAACAAGGTCACTGTAGTGGACACGACGTGTATGTTTACGGGGAGCCATATTGGAATATCTACAATGCGATTAAAAATATTTATCAATTTTATAATAACATATTTCATCATAATATCTTAATTCCATCCTAAATTCTAAATTCTAATATAATTCTAAATTCCATATATCCTAAATCTATAAACACTAACTACTTATATGGTAAAAAATAATTTAGAGAGAAGGTTGAGAGAAGAGTACCTTAGAGAGAGAAGGAGAAGTGTGAAATGAGCAAGGAAGTTGCATCTTTCGTGGTGTATATATAGGACTTACAAGGCATTGTAAAAACGTTGGCAAAATAAAAAACGTCGTAAAGGAGTTGTGAAAGTAGGGTCTAATTTACAACTCAAGTCTTGTAATGGTGTTGGTAAACCTATTTTTAATTTCATTTTTTTTTTAGTTTACATGTGTTGATATATAATTATATATGTTAAACTTATGTTATTATGATTATATATAAATTAAGCTTAAATTATTTAATAGAGAAAATATATCCGAATTAAAATTGCAAAAAAAGAAAAATAGAAACCGCGTTGTAAAAGCGTTGGCAAGAGGTAACATCGTTAAGGCGATGGCAAGGAGCAACGTCTTTACGACGTTACCTCTTGTCAACGTCTTTACGACGCGGTCTCTATTTTTTTTGCAATTTTAATTCGGATATATATATATATACACATAATCATAAACATATTTATAAGCATATATATATAATCATGAACATATAAAAAACATACGAGCATAAACATATTTAACCATATATAACATAGAATTATATAAACATATATATATATATTAAAATGCAAAACAAAAAAATTAAAAAAAGGTGTTGCGTCGTAACGTTGACGGCAACACAAAACGTCGTAAAGACGTTGCTACGTGCCGTTGACGTTTTGTATATTCGTACGCTTATATATGTCTTCGGTTAAATTTGATAAATTTTTATATGTACACTTATATATGATGTCATTTAAAACGGATATAATTAAAAACTGCATAATACATTAATATCGAGTGTTCATTCTTAAAAACTGCATAATACATGAAGTTTGATCACTTTCAGCTACACCATTAATTTAAGTTTTGCATATTCTTTTAATATCATCCAAGTATTATCTGTTTTTACTTATATATATTATTTCTATCTTTTTATTGTTCTATCATGTTATTTATATATACGATTATACATATGATGACTTGATGAGCATATAATTTAAAAGATACAAATCTCACCTTTTGGTAGTGTATGAAAGTACAATGAATGATTTTACATATAATTACAATACATTGTTGTATTCTTAATGTATGAAAGCACTTTGAATGATTTTACATATAATTATAATATATAGTTGTATTCTTAATGTGTGGAACCACAATGAATGATTTTACATATAATTATAATACATAGTTGTATTCTTAATGTATGAAAACACTTTGAATGATTTTACATATAATTATAATATATAGTTGTATTCTTAATGTGTGGAAGCACAATGAATGATTTTACATTTAATTATAATATATAGTTGTATTCTTAATGTATGAAAGCACTATGAATGATTTTACATATAATTATAATATATAATTGTATTCTTAATGTATGAAAGCACTATGAATGATGTTACATATAGTTATAATATATAGTTGTATTCTTAATGTATGAAAGCACTAGGAATGATGTTACATATAGTTATAATATATACAGTTTTATTCTTAATGTATGAAAGCACTATGAATGATCATTGCAAGAAAATGTGAAATTCATAAATTTAGAGAAATTATAAGATACTTTGATACTTTTAATAAAAATGTGATTGTTTATATACGAAATGTATAATACACTAGTGTGCTTAACAACCAACGTCGACGTTGGCGGAAGAAAAAAACGTCTTTACGAAGTTCTTAGGGGCCAACTCTTTTACGACGTTTTTTACCATTTTTTTACTAAGTGTTTCAAAATGTTATTTTTTCTAAGTGTTTTTACGACGTGCCTTTGTCTTTACGATGTTTTCTTTTAAACGACTATATATTTGTTTTCGCGTTTTAATCACAAGTAATCTATTATAATTTAAATGATTTATAAAACTTTGATTGATATAACGTAAATTACATTAAAATAGTAACATAGATTGTTCGTACATTATAAACCGTAGTATCAATCAGATTCTTCACCGTTACTACCATTTCCACTATTTAGTCGTAAAAGAGTTGCAAAGTAGAAACATTTTAACAACGACATTTGAAATTTAACAACGCCTTTACAACATAATTTAGAATTTTATTTAAACGTTTTACGTAACACAAAAAACGTGTTTACCTTATCCATATTTCGTTTTTAATTCGATGTAAAATATAGAGGTCGTAAAAGAGTTGCACTTTAGGGACTAATTAACAACACAATGTATTAGAAATGGTAAAGCGTTGTCAAAACGTCGTAAAATCCCAACTGATTTACAATGAAAATTATTTTCGTTGTCTGTTTACAACTCCTTTACGACGAAATCTCAAAATGTCGTAAAGGAGTTGCAAGGACCTCCCAATTTCACAACGTTCCAAAAACGTTATAAAATTTGTTCCCTAAACTAATGTTCTCTTGTAGTGACTCTATTTATTAATTCAAATTCAGATAAATCTCAAAACAAAATATATTTGTTAATAGTGTATTATGGTGATTGGAGTGGCTTGGATAAAGTGTAAACCTGTTAATCTTAAATTTTATTTCGGTCAAAAACCAAGTTCTTAATGTTTGACTAGACAAAAATAAAATTAACGAAATTGAGTTTATGTCTTAGGTCTGACTAGAATAGTGAAACTTATTAATAATATTACTACTTAACTAGTAAGTTTGTTTATTAATTTTTTTTTGACAACGACATAGTAATAAATAAGAAACCAACATATACATCACCGATCATAAATGAATTTCCTGTCCCGTCGTTCTAAAGAATCCACTATATTGTTGATCGACCTCGGAATAACTGACAAAGAAAAAACCAAGAAGCGAGAACACAACCTTGTGTACACCTCTTGATAAGGACTAAAAACCGGCCAGTCGTCAGGTTGATCTAGGATCTGTACCACCGTCTCGCAATTTGTCGAAACCTCCACTTGCGAGACTTGAAGAACCACCAAAGAGTCCATAAGACCGCTTCCACCTCCGCATGTGTGGCTGAGAGACTCCTTGAAATGCCCTTGGCCCATGTACGTTCACCACCCACTAAATCTGGGAAGCAATACCAACCTAAACCAGAGTGATTGTCGGTATTCTTCCAGGACGCATCCATAAAGCATTTAAAGCCTATGAACTGCAAATTAGCTGTGGTAGGATAAACAAATAGAGACTTTCTAACGGAAGTCCGAACATATGTTGATTCTCTAACAGTCGAACTGTCTATACATGCCAATGACCACTTTGCATGGTCCTCCATTGCACTACATAATACCCTTCTGGGATACACGTTCTTACTAGCAAAACAGAAAGCATTTCTCGCTTTCCAGATCTGCCATAAAATCCAAGGAAACAACTGCCATTCTACCTTTATCATCATCATCCGAAAAAAATAATCCAGATTATACCAAATAGACTCAACAAGGAAAAATATTAGGGGCAGAGGGAATACCCGACAGTGCCCACACTTGAAGGGCTGGTGGACAGAGAAACATAGCATGATTAATGGACTCTTGTTCCTCATCGCACTGTGTGCAACCAACATCACAATTAATCCCTCTATGGGCCATATTCTTACCTACTGCGATACATCCGGAAAATATTTGCCATATAAAATGTTTTATCTTATTAGGACAATGCAACTTCTAAACAGTACTATATAAGACCTCAAAATTTGGTCCCACCTAACTATGTTAAGATTCTGCCATCTGTTCTACAATGCGATACCCTGACTTTACCGAATATCTACCTGTTGTTGTGTAATTCCAACCCCAATAATCCTAGCTTTCTCGAATTGGAACGGGAATACCAAGAATTAAAGATACATCTCTAGGATCAAAATATTGATGAACTAATACCTCCTTCCATCTACATGTATTCCTATCTATAAAATGATCAATAATCATCTCTGGAAACAAATTCAGAGTGGACCAATACACTGGCCGAGGGATCGTGTCTGGTATCCACGAATCGTACCAAGCCTTTATTGTTTTACCATTACCAATTCTCTGAATGCAGCCCTTATCAACTAGGTGCTTCGCAGAAAACAAACTTCGCCACCCATATGAAAATATCACCTTCATGGGTGCCTCTAATAGACATTGGGTGATTTTCAGTTGATTGACTACCTGAATCTCTGGGGTTCTTATCTGTCCTAGATTTCATCTTTATATGAAGAGACAGACCAAAATACACATGCAGAGTACATCTGCTCAATTATATTTTTATATATTCATATATATCAAAATATTTTTGTGAAATTAACAAATAAAATAAAACAAAACTTCTACTCTTCACCTATACATGTAGCCGTAGTAAATTTTACTTTTTAAGTTTCATATTTTATCATGAAAGTTATCTTTAATTTCTAATGCATAATGATTTAGATATGAAAAGACATATTTATTAAGTGAATGTTTAGTGCTCATATATTTTTACTGAAATTTTTTTTGTAATAATTAAATCGACAAAATTTAATTTATAAGTTAAATGTGTGTTGGACCACCGATTATTAATAAAGATCAATTGGCTTAATGGATCAATTGATAGTTACATATGAATGATAAATTGGAACTAAGCTTAAGGAAGCTTGCAACTTAATTTACTTAAGTTGTTGCTAAAAGTCCCACATTATTGAGAAGAACTAATATATATACATATATATATATATACTATTATATATGTAGACTAGTTTAAATAACTGGGAGGAGAGAAGAGAAAAACCACATGCGTGCATTGCCGCCATCTCGCTGTGCCGATGCTCGGGGGAATATGGGCTTTTGGCCCACAATGCACATACTCTTTTTAGGCCAAATATACAAGAAAGATCTAGCCTTAGGCAAAAATTTCGTATTAAAAGTTCTTAATGGCTCTGCAATTCTTGTCTTGCGTTTAATGTCTCGCATTCAAACAAGTATTAAACACAAAAATCTCAGTTTTAATGCCTCCGAGATTCAATTTTAAATTCACTCATTTTCCAAAACTTGAAGGCCAAGGCTCTTCCTCCTATAAATATCGAGCACTTCTTCTCATTCTTCAACACTTGCTTCCTACGAGAAAAATACATAACAAATATTCCTTCACCGTCTCTCTAGAGTCCTGAAGTTTAAAGTAGATGCATCAGTTTGCAGATTCTGATCGTTAGTGTATCGTTGGCCGGTCTCAGTCATCGTTTTATCCTACGACTCAAAAAACACATCAACCCGAGTACACCACATGCATTTATTGAGTTAAAGTAACGAGATGTTTGTCTCAACTCTGTGAGTCTTACCTTAACCGTTTCTATATTTTTGTTTATTCCAGCTTCTGCAATCATTAAACCAAATTGGAGTAATAAAGTTCCTACAGTCTTAACTCAATAAAATCTGCTACGTTTTATTTATTGTTCGGATTATTGTTTTTCTTTTGCAGTTTTCAATATATTTTACGTTTTTATTAAAATTCTCTGCATGTTTCTTATTTGATAAATGGTATATGCGATTCACATTTGTGTCTCCACGATCGTTTAACTTAAACAAACAAATCAATTATAACGGCGTAAACGATATCTGCCATATCTTGTGTGGTATCCGCTGGATCGATTTTGGGTTTAGATTAGACCAAATAAAAATTATTAACAGTATTTGCAAGATTAATAATCTCTGCGAATTGTTTTAATTTTTTTTTAAAAATATTAACAGTATTTGCAAGATTAATAATATCTGTGAATTGTTTTTAATTTTAAAAATAAGAAAATAAAATAAAATTATTAACAGTACTTGCAAAATCAAAAATTTCTGCGAAATAATTTTAATTTTAAAAATCAAAATAAAACAAATTTGTTACACTATTTGCAAGATTAATATTCTCTATGAACTTTTTTAATTTTAAAATTCGAACAAATTTTTTTAAAACAGTTTTGCAAACCAGAAAAGATTATGCGAATTTTTTAAATTATTTTATGATTGTAACATTATTCTGATGACATGTGTTAATTATTTATTGAGATGTCTACCAATGAGACACCGATCCACGACACACACATGGACGATCAAGTTGTTGACGGAAACACCAGTTTACCCTTTGACAATCAATCTGGAGAGACAAGACTTCGCCTCGTGTTCGGCAATGGTCTTTCTTCAGTGCATGTTGCAGCACAAGTATTAGCTATGCATACACCCATGCTACGCTACACTCTGACGATGGGACCATTGCCTGAAAAAATTGATGGCCAAGGGTTCAAATCATGGCTGCTAAAAATGATTTTTTTTGACATATCTCCAGCTTGAGAACTTTTTCATAGAGGATTAGCCACAGTTTCATACGGGTACCATAGATGCATTATCATTTAATATTATGGAAGCATGGAAACATTCTGACTACTTGTGTAAAAGTTGGATCTTGAACTGCCTTGAGAACAAACTCTTCAAAGTCTATTGTGACTACAAAACATCTAAGATGTTGTGGCAAGCCCTCAAAAAAAGTACATTGTGGCAAAGGTTTCTAAATTTCACAATGGTGGATTCAAAATTGTTGATGCAACAGGTGAAAGCCTTTCAACTGATTTGTCAAGAGGTTGAATTTGAAGGCATGTCAATATGTGAACCCTTCACAGTGAACACCATCATTGAGAAGCTTCCTTCAGGCTGGTATAACTTTAAGAACTACCTGAAGCATGACCAAAAGAACATGGGTCTTGAAGATCTTCTCAACATACTGTAAATTGAAGAACGCAACTGTAGATTAAATACTGGTTTGGCTGTCAGTCACCAACATGACGTCCACATGGTTGAGTATGAACCTAAGAGACTTAACAAAGGAAAAGGCAAAGCAGTTGCCACATCCTCCCTGAAACCTATTTCTTCAACAAGTTTCAAGATGCAGAGTAAGCCCAACGATAAGAAAAAGTTCAAAGGAAAATGTCACATTTGTGCCAAATTAGGCCACAAATCTGATGAGTGTCGCAACAAGCCTAAAAACAACGAGAAAAAGAATGACCATGTGAATTTGACACAATAGGATCTTGTGGCAGTGGTTACTGAATGTAACATGGTCCTACAGAGTAACCCAAGAGAATGGGGATATGATACTTGCGCTTTGCATCACATCTGCACTGACAGAGCATTATTCAGCACTTATAACTCGAGTCCACCAAATCACAAAATGTAAATGGCGAAGAAAAATGTGAAGTGTGCTCACAAGCAAAGCTCACAAAAAACCATCACCCCAAGTTCAAAGAACAACTAAACCTCTACAATTAATTCACACAGATTTGTGTGATTTAAAATTTGTGCCAACTAGAGAAGGCAAAAAGTATTTTGTAACTTTCATTGATGATCACACAAAATATTGTTATGTATATTTGTTACATAGCAAAGATCAAAGCCTTAGAAAAATTAAAGGTTTATAAACGAGAGGTTGAAAATCAACTTAGCAGCACTATTAAAATAGTTCAAAGTTATAGAGTGGGTGAATACGATGGACTGCTTACCACAAACTACATCTCCATATTCACTTACATCCTCAACAAAACACCACACAAATTCACTGGGAAGACTCTTATGAGCTTTGAAAGGTTCATCGCTATCGTATAAATACCTCAAAATGTGGGGTGCTTAGTGCTTGTACAACCCCCTAAAAAGGATACAATCGGACCAAAAACTGTTGATTGTATATCGGATATGCTCATAAAAGTTCTACCTATTGATTTCTAATGTTTTAAATCAGAGATACCAGATATCCATGTCAACACGATAATGGAATCAAGAAATGCATCTTTCTTTGAACATGTGTTTCCATATAAGGATAAACAAAATCCAAAGAAAAGTCATAAGAAAGAGACAACACAAGTGATGAGCATAGTACTTCTGGAAATACTATGTATGACTTAGAAGATCAATAACCTACACGAAGCAAAAGAGCCCGTAAAGAAAAATCTTATGTTGATGATTTTTTGATGAATTTTCTAGTAGAATATGACAAAAAAAATTCACTGATGCCATGTCTAAAACAGACGCTTCCTCTTGGAAAGAAGTCATAAACAATGAGATGAACTCTATTATGTAAAATCTTACTTACGAGTTAACCGATCTTCCTGAAGGTTTAAAGCACGAGGATGTAAATGGATTTTTTATTAAAGATAAACAGTGATGGCTCCACTGACAAGTATAAAGCTAGACCTGTTGATAGGAGCCTCGGTGGTGAGGTCTCGGATATGAATTCAACGGCTCGACCTTGGTGAGTCCAAACCGATGAAGACTAGTTTTGGCGGAATTTCGTGAATGCGAACCACAAAGGAGGGTGATTATTCCTCTGATAATCTCGGATCCGTCAAGTTGGAATCCTCACAAGCTTGACTCGTCTCTCGTTCTTGAATCCTCAAAAGAAAGAGAAGGCGGCTAAGTATTCTAACAAAGAGAAGTTCATTTTGTTTTTTACGTATTTCAAGTCTGCAAAATACAATGGAAGACTTGAGCTTATATACGCTCAATAGTAAAAGGTAATATGCTTAAAATGGGAAGGAAATATCACAAAATTAAGTGTCCAACGGACAAGTGATGAGGGCCGTCGATCTTAGAGCTATTGGAGAAGATTTGGTGATCGGCTGGATATGGAAAGTCTTCAGTGGAGAGGATTCGCCTAATCTTCTGCGTTCTGGAGCATGGGAAGACTCTCTTGGATGCTTCTGAATGTCTTAGAGTATCTCCTGGTCGACACACATAAGTTTGCAAGCTCTTAAGGGAAGTGACTCCCAGACTTTCCTTAAACAGATTCAGTTTGGCCCTTCTTCTTGTAAAGCGGGTATCTGGAGGATCCGTCGGGCTTTTGATGTGTTCTTGGTCATTTTGGATCACTAAAAGGCCAAAAAATAATCTCCAAGTGGTCCGGAGTGAAGGCCGCTCCTGAACTGGGCTATGTTGCTCGAAAGTTGACATTGTCGCGCATAAGCCCTTAGTGCAGAAGGTCCAACTTGTAAAATTCATAACTTTCGGCTCCAAGCTTTGATTGGGCTGATTGAACCTCGAGTAGTTAGATAATAGTCAAGAATCCATTGAAATAAATTCCATGTTCTAATTCTCTTTGTAGCGTCTGGAGCCCCTTGATAAGTGAGCGTATGTCTTCCTGATCCTCTGGGGAAGGTTGTTGGCGTGAACTCCTTGCTTGCTGCTCCTGGTCTTGAGTTCTGGGTGAGTAATTGAATTTAGACATCTGAAACATGTCTAATAAGATTGTCTCACCTTTGTCTTTGACATGTTTCCCAAGGAAGGTCGTCTCCCCTTTATCTTTGGCGAATTTAGCCCGAAACTCGACAACCGAGCCTAAACCTTGTCCTGCAGTCGATGGTCTTAGGATCCTATCATCGAGGATCCTATTACCTGTGGTACAAGGGTTCAAACAAAAAGAAGGTCTGACTTTCTTTGATACATATTCTCCGCTGACGAGAATTACCTCCATCAAAATGCTGGTAGGAATTGCAGCATTATGAGATTTGGAGATTCATCAAAGGATGTAAAAACTGCTTGAAGGGTTTGTTAGGTTTTTAAGCAATTCGGCAGTTATCAATTGACTAATCTAGAAAAAACCCTAAGCCCTAGGTCTTGTATTAACTTAATTGAATCTGAAAAGTAGGGAACTCGATTATACCTGAAGTTTGATTGGTGCAACGGAGATAAGATCAGGTATAAGATCAGCAAGTGCTCCAAGTGTAGCACCTCTATTGATAGTCCACACGCACGCAAGTAGGAGATAAATCTGCTAGAACTTTGTGTGCAACTCTCTTAGGGTTTTGACTTGTGCAATCAGCGGCTAGGATTTCTCATCTAATCCAAAACTTGCCCTATATCATATATATAGGGAATTAACCTAATTAATTCCTAGTTGAACTAGGATTAATTTAGACCCAGTCCAAAACACCTAATTAATTCATAGTTGAATTAAGATTAATTTAGGCCTAGCCCAAAACACATGTTCTCATCCGAAATCATGTATTATTATGCTCAAGTAATGAATCATTCCCTATTGAATTGTCTCCATTTTCTTAGGTGTGTGACCCAATAGGATAATATAGTACTAGAAGTGAGTATCTTAACTCACAGATTATAAGTGGACTCTAGCAAGCCATTACAACCCCTAGTACCATATGAGTTTTTCTAATCTCGATGTTAGAGCCGACCACACGAGTAAGTACAAATGATTGCAGGACATTCCCAACAGAGTTTGTTGCTTCAAGACAAGAACACAAAGTTTGTCGACTTGTTAAGTCATTGTATGGTCTTAAGCAAGCTCCAAAACATTGGCATAAAAAATTGACATGTGATGATATCAAATGGTTTAAACATAAATGAGTGTGATAAATTTATCTACATTAAAAAACTAAAAATGCATATGTTTTGCTGTGTTTATATGTATATCACATGCTTATTATAGGAAGCAACAAGGACATAATCCAACAAAATAAGAATTTCCTCAACCATAAGTTTGACATAAAATACATGGGTCTAGCTGATGTCATCTTAGGGATTAAAATCACGCGAACCTTTGACGATATTATTCTGTCTCAAGGTCATTATGCTTAAAAGATTCTTGAACGATTCAAAAATTATACAAATGCAAAAACTAATGTTGACTCACAACTTCATTTAACCACAAACATTGGTGAAGCAATGTCATAGGTAGAGTACGCACGTGTAATAGGAAGTCTTATGTACTTAGCTAATTATACTCGACCTGATCTAGCATATACAGTCAACTACTAAGCCGTTACACAAGCAATCCATGACATAAACACTAGAAAGCCATAACTAGAGTACTAAATTACTTAAAGTATACAACAAGTTATAGGCTGCACTATGCTAAAGAACCTCAAATTCTGGAAGGATACAATGATGCTAACTGGATATTTGATTACAAAAACTCAAAATCAACAAGTGGTTACATGTTTATCTTAGACGATGCAGTAATCTTTTGGAAATCCTCCAAACAAACTATGTTAGCTCGATCTACCATGGAGTCAGAGTTTTTATAACTTTAGAAAAAGCAGCAGAAGAAGTCGTTTGCAATTTTTTTAAAGATATTCCCCACTCGGAGAAACCTATATCGGCTCTACGTATTTACTGTGATAGTCAATTCGCTATAGCTCGAGCACAAAATAATCTCTATAATGAAAATCTGGTCATATAAGGAGACGACACAAAACCATTAGATATATGATCTCGATTGGTGTCATCATTACCAATTACATCAACTTAGCTGACAATCTAGCAAATTCTTTTACCAAGGGTATGTCTATAGCTCAAGTCAAAAAATCATTAAGAGGAATTAGTTTAAAGCTTAAGAACTAAGAAGGTGTTTGATGGAAACCCCGCCTACATGACTGGAGATCCCAAGAAGTAGGTTCAAAGGGACAACAAAATTAGACAATATCTTCATAGCGCATTGTGAACATTACAACTTTATCCAGTTCCTAAGATGATAAACAGTGCAACCTGCAAGAAGTTGACGATAAGTATTAAACTTTTAATGATTTGAGCCAATAGTTGGTTGATAAGTGAAGTATTACATGTTACTTCTGTACATCCAAAAGTTTGGCAAATCACCTTGTGAGTGTGAAATAAAGGCCGTTTCTAGGAGAATGAAAGTAAGGCTATACTCTCCAAGTTCGCTCATGAATATCATGCAAAGTCCAAAGCCACAATGGACACAATAAAGAACTTAGTTCTACTAGAAAATGGATTGGGTTATATTTGTTGTCTAGGTTTACACTAAACTTTCAAGTGGTTCAAGACATCATGTTCACCTCCTGGCCAAAAACACCCAACATATATTAACAATGAGTGGTCAAAGTTGAAAAATGTTACGTCCTCAGATACAGTACATTTCTGTCTACACTCTCGAAAGTCTGTATGTCTGTCTAGTCTGTAGGATAAGTCTATTCAGTAACGTATTGAGTCTTTTAGTCATATGTTTAGAGTCATTTCTATTTATGTGGAGAATTGTTGGACCATTGGTTATTAATAAAGGCCAATTGGCTTAATAGATCAATTGATGATTATATTATATGTGAATGAGAAATTGGGATTAGGCTTAAGAATGCGCGCCACATGCGCGCTACCGCCGCTGGTGCTCTGGGCTCGGGGGAATGTGGGCCTTTGGCACATAACACACGTATTCTTCTTGAGCCAATCATAAGAGAAAGATCTAGCCTTAAACACAAAGATCTCGTATTAAAAGCTCTTAATGGCTCTGTGATGTTCGTCTTGCGTTTAATGTCTTGCATTCAAACGAGTATTAAACACAAAGATCTCGTTTTTAATGCCTCAAAGATTCGGCTCTAAATGCACGTGTTTTCCCATGCTTGAAAGTCAAGGCTCTTCCTCCTATAAATATTGAGCACCTCTTCTCATTCTTCACACACTTTCTTCTTGCGAGGAAAAAAACAGAACAAATAATCCTTCACCGTCTGTCTAGAGTCTGGGAGTATAGAGTAGACGCTTCCATTCGTAGATTCCGATCGTCGGTATATCATTGATCGGTCTCACTCACAGTTCTATCATAAGACTCAAAAACACATCAACCCAAGTACACTGCATGCATTTATTAAGTTAAGGTAACATGATATTTGTCTCGGCTCTGCGAATTTACATTAACCGTTTCTATTTTTTCATTTATTTTAGCTTCTGCAGTTGTTAAACCGAATTTGAATAATAAAGTTTTTACAACTTTATCATGCATGATTACATGTATACTTATGATTACATGTATACTTGGAGTTGACTTCTAAAAAAAATTAAAAGATTATTTTGATTATTAATAACTATTTGGTCAAACTCACTTTTTTGAAATTAAACTTTACTTAATTACCTAATCTTAAATAACAGAATATAGAACTTAGATTATAGATAAAGTTTGATCTATTCAGTTGTTTGTTGACAGAAAAATACCCTTCCTCTTTTTTTACAAAAGTTGATTGTATTGACTTTTTATTTTTTAAAATTGGTCAAGTTGTAGTAAGTTTAAAAATAGGTAATGCATAACTGTAAGACAGTTAAGAGCACATATCATTGAATTCGGTCCGGGAAAGCAACAATTCATTCTTTGTTTTTTGGCGACTTGTGGAAGAATTAATAATTGACCAACTTGCCTTTCTAAGAAATTTACTATCCTTTACTGAATTGAGTTCCATTGACGAACTTAGCTGTTTGGGCAACAGTTTCAAACTGTCAATGTTAGCCGGATTTACACATTGATTGATAAATCAAACTTTGGGATATGACCTAGACTATTGTATACATGTGATATTTATACTATACATTATATATTATAAAATGTAACTATCTTTTGAAGATCAAAGCATCACATAAATTTCTATCTAAGTGCATACTTGAATGAAATTTTTTTCTTTTTTGACAATATATATATATATATATATATATATATATATATCAAGATGTCGGTTTTATTACAAGAACAGAGTAAACTGGAAACAAATGGTTAAAATTCAACACCTCTGCTTGCTTAGAGATATGATTACAAACTTAAACATGATCACTCAACGAATTATAGGGATAGAAGATTAGAACTGAAAATGGAATATTATAAGCAACAACTAATTTTAACCAAGAATTACGTTTTTATTTAGAAATTCTCTTATACAAAAAATAATTCTACTGATTGAATACTTTACAAGCTATTGATCCAAAAACAACTTCTAATAATTGATAACCTAGAACAAAGCAATCGACAAGCCTATTTAAAACTTCTTCACCCTAAGTTCCTAAAGAGGTTGGTTTACAAT
>JAKUCM010005507.1:0-18531 GCA_023374145.1 Lepidium sativum
GAATCACTAAGTGAGTTCTTTAAGAATTATTTTAGAAAATTTATGGTGACATGGCATCATTAGAAGAGATTAAAAAATCTGATGTGAATGGCTTAAGAGGTCTCAAAACCTTCATTTTATTAGTATAAATATATTTAAAATTATAAAAAGACCGTCTAACGACAACAATTTTTGTAATTTGAAGTGGAGAACTGTTGCCGATTAACTATCACGAAATGATTATCGGCAACTCGACACTGTGATATTGATGATCAAGGTAGTTAAAATGCTTATTTTGTATGTGTAAAGCTCTCGGTTTTAAGATACTGAAAACATATTTCATTGATTGAGAAAACATGACCTTATAACAGCTTTACAAAAATAAAGAAAACGAAAACTATGCTTAGTGAAAGAGAGTGATAAAGTGGAGCCATAAACCTCGGTCTCCTCTACAAAGAAATAAAATTGAAACAAACTTATCTAATCCAATGGTTGAGAAACACTTATTGTATCCAACGGTTAACTAGACTTCAAGGCTAATTTGCTCAACTTGGTGAGCCAAGTTTAGCTAATCTATCACAGAACAAATTCCAAGTTGTTTCCTTAATCTCTCAAATGTCTTCCTCTTCAAAGGCTTGGTGAAAATGTCTGCAACCTGCTATTCTGAACCACAATGCTCCAATTGTATCTCACCATCTTTCACCATGTCGCGTAGGAAGTGAAAGCGTACCCCTATGTGTTTGCATCTCCCATGGAAGACTGGGTTCTTTGACAGCTTTATTGTTGAGGTATTTTCACAGTAGATGATAATGCTTCCTTCCACACTATAGCCCAACTCTCCCAAGATCCTCTTGAGCCATATGACTTGGCAAGCACATACTGATGCAGCGACGTACTTTGCTTCTGTGGTCGAGAGTGTAACTATGGGTTGTTTCTTTGACAACCATGCTATTGTCGAGTTATTCATGAGAAATACATACCCAAAGGTACTTTTCCTTGCTGTCAATGTCGCCTGCAAAATTGCTATCCATGTAAACCAATAACTTTCCAACTCCTCTCTTGTACTTCCATAGAGAAGGAATCAATGTTTATGAAGAAGAACAGAAGAGCTCGACTGAGATTTAGAGACAAAAAACCATTAGTGAATTTAGAGCTCCTGGTTTCTTATTATTACCAATGAATGAGCAACACTTTCAGAAGTGTTTCTCTTTTGTTGGGTTGTTTCATATCGTGCCACACCACCACAATCAAACTATAATAAGTCCCCACCCACAATTGACTATAGACTTGCACACGTCCTCAATTCTATTTTTACTTGGTAAACGAATAAAAAAGACAAATTACGGCTTTTCCTAACTCTTTTTGCTAATAGTTTTTAAGAAAACAGTATCGAACTAGACTCACTTCTAATTTGCTTCCTACATTACTCAGATTGGAAACTTATGAAGTCGAACAAAATCTTACCCACAGTATTATATATCAACCTTGATCTAGCTAGAAAAACTATCACTTTTGATCACTCTTGATCTACACTAATCAGTTAAATCCTCAGGGCTTTGTTGGTGATATCAATCTAATCTCACTAGACGGTTTCAAAACGCTGAACCAGAGCTCTTGGTTTTGCCAAGGAACATGTCTTTGGCTTCATTGATCTTAGACGCTAGATAATGACTTCCTCCCGCGTCTGGATGATTAGCCACCATCACTCTCCGGTGAGCTTCCTTCACCTTCTCTTCCGCTACACACTCCCTGTTCAATCACCATAAGCGACAAACTTGTCACAAAAACCATCACTAAACATATGCAAACACATCGTTTAACTCTTGTGTAAGAACATAGCTATGCAGATACAAGTTGAATTTGGATACTTGGCTGCAATAGCACAGTGGCATACCTACTTCCTATAGATAACCATTTACCCATCAGGGACCTCAAGAACACCATTACTGGTTTCTTCTAATTTTACCAAAAATGAAAGAGTCAGAAAGAATCTTCCCTATGACTAGCATAAGATCAACTATACTTAAGAAGAGGAGTCCTTAGAGGACTAGAGTGGGAAACAATACTGCCTGCTTATGATCAGTTACATTGCGAGGACCAAACGAGAACCAGAAATGATTCCTTCCTATTCAACCAAGTACGAAAGGTGTAGTACAGTCGTTACAAAACTAACAGAAGAGAAACCTTTTTAATAACAGAAGTCTTAAGATCGCTAGTATCTTTGGCTCTAAGATTCTCAAACTTTACTGGTTTGATAACGAGGCTAAAGACGCAAAAAAAGTACCTAACACAGAGAATTTGAGCAGCTTCTCTTCGTGTCATTGTAGCTTGGAAGCCACCTTCATATAATTTTCGCATTATAGGCCTCGGTGGTCTCAGTTTGTACGCTTGCCATGCCTCCAATCCATATTTACCGGCATAAGCAGCAGCCACAACAGCTGCGCCTGCAATTATCGCTGCAACCTGCAGAATGGAGAAGAACCGACATTTAGTCAACTAAACCACGAACTCAGAGAAGGTGAAACAGAGGGATGTAGAGAAAACCCTAGAAGTAAGCATTTTGATACTGACACAAACACCAAACACACAGCAGAATAAAAATAGACGCAAAAGCTACTAAATTTTTAACAACCCTAACTGATTAAAGAGATACTTGCAATGGCAGACCATGGAAGAAACGTTTCTGATACTGACACACACCGCCAAACACAACAGAGCAAAATAAAAGCAGAAGCTTTAAAGGTTATCATCACAGGAAGATAAAAGAGGATCTTTTACAAATTGTCATCGAATCAACGGGGTGTTTTCAATATCATCAAATGATTTTGCCAAATCAGTCAGCAAAAACAACAAAGAGAGGACATTCTAAACGAACTCCGTAAGAAGATTAGACGCAGGAAATCTTACCATTGTTGTGGAGGAGTTGAGCAAGACAGGACACTAAGAAGAAACACGATCTAATAGATGTTATGGATATCAATAGCTAGATAATAATCTCCTCTAGAATCCGAGTGAAAGATCGAAGAAGAGTATCAAACTGATTAAAAGATAACAAGTTAATGTTAGACATAATCGAGTTTCTCTTATGAAAATTATATAAGTTAGTTGCTATATTTGTGGTTTGTTATATTAAGATAAGAGTCAAGACGTGATTGTTAAATTAGATTGTGTCTGTTAGTTTATGAGCCAAGAGATACAATTCTTTGTGGTTTATGTCTGTTTGTTTTTCTTCCACACATATATACTTTTCGATCATCTTGGTAAACGACAAACAGTTACATTAATAAAAACTGGGTTTTCACTCCTCTCTATTTTTTACGCAAAAGACAATTGTTGTTGTGTTTAATCGATCAACAAGGAAGCTTTGGCTTCTTACATGGTATCAGAGCCATGGAAGGAACAACACAACAAGTAATTCCAATCTTCAATGGAGAAGCATATGGATTCTGGAAAATTAAGATGAAAACAATTCTAAACACAAGACAACTCTGGGATTTGATCGAATAGGGAGCACTTATTTATTCGACAAGCATAGCGACACTAGAGATTGCAAAGCAACAAGAGGATCAAAGTTTGAAAGATATGTTGGCTCTGCAAATTCTCTAAACAGCAGTCACCAACGTGATCTTTCCTCGGATTGCTCCTGCTACAACTACAAAGGAGGCATGGACTGCATTAGAATTGGAGTTCCAAGGAAGCTCTCAAGTACGAATGATCAATCTTCAATCTCTTCGAAGAGAATACGAAAACCTGAAGATGAAAGAAAGTGATAGCATCAATTCCTTCACGACAAAGTTAATTGATTTGGGAAATCAACTTCGTATTCATGGAGAGGAAACGTCTGATTATCAAATAGTGCAGAAGATTCTCGTTTCACTTCCTAAAAGGTTCGATAGTGTTGTTGCTGTTCTTGAACAAACCAAGGACTTGACTACTCTCTCAGTTACAGAGTTAATTGGAACTCTAAGGGCTCACGAGAAGCGTATGGAGTTGCGAGAAGAACAATTAACTGAAGGAGCATTCTATGGCAAAAAATTTGTTCAAAAAGGAAGAAACAAAGATGGAAACAAACGAGAGAGGAAGACCGATAAATGGTGTGGTGTTTGTAAACGTAACAATCACAATGAAAGTGATTGTTGGTCAAAGAAAAATAAGAACAAAACGTTCTCCTCACAGAAGAATGTACAGAAAGAAAGGAAGTGTTTCGTGTGTGATATGCCAGGACATCTTGCAAAGAACTGCAGATTTTGAAAGACCGAGAGAGCGGATCTAAGTATCGAAGAGACAAGCGATGACTCAGAGAATGAAAGTCACATGCTATTTAGTGTAGTGGAAGAAAAAATCTCATCGAGTATTGATGATGAAACGTGGTTAGTTGACAGCTGCTGTAAAAACCACATGACCAAGGAAGTTTCATACTTCATCACTCTTGAAAAAAGTGTTAAAATACCACTCAAAGTGGGGAATGGTCAACAAGTAATTACGGCTGGAAAAGGGAATATCCAAGTGATGACAAGCCAAGGAGAGAAGATCATCAAAAAGGTGTTCCTAGTACCTGGTTTAGCAAGGAACTTATTAAGTGTATCGCAAATGGTGTCAAACGGATATGGAGTCTTATTCAAAGACAATCATTGCTCCATATATGATTCTCAAGGAAGAAGGATACTAAATATCAAAATGAAGCACAAGAGTTTTCAGTTCACTTGGAATAAATCAGAAGCAAAGGCTTTGATTGCACATGAAGAAAGCGATGAAAAATTAAGCCTATGGCATAGTCGATTGGGACATGCCGGTTTTGACAAGTTGGAGAGGATGCAAAAGATGAAAATTGTGGAAAATCTTCCCAAATTCGAAGTCACAAAAGAAATATGTGAAGCATGTGAGATGGGAAAACAGTCAAGAAGAAAATTTCCTAAGAAGTCACAAACAAAAATGGATGAAGAATTGGAGTTGTTACACTCGGATGTGTGTGGTCCGATGCAGACTGCATCACTTAATGGAAGTAAATATTTTTTGCTGTTTATAGATGATTACACACGTATGTGTTGGGTGTGCTTAATCAAACACAAAAGTGAAGTACTCTCCGTGTTCAAAGATAACATGAAGCAAGATTTGAGATGACCGACCTTGGAGAGCTTAACTACTTCCTAGGAATGGAGGTCATACAAGATGAGAAGGGAGTGTTTCTCTATCAAGAAAAGTATGCAAACAAACTACTAGAAAAGTTTGATATGCAAGATTGCAAGACTGTGAAAACTCCTTTAATACCACACGGAAAATACGAAGAAGAGGAGGACAAATTTGTAGGATAAACAAAGTACAGAAGCATAATTGGCGGTCTCTTATACTAATGTGCTTCAAGACTTGATCTTATGTATGCAAGTTCATACTTATTAAGGTACATGTCTTCACTATTGAACATACATTATCAAGAAGCAAAACGTGTTCTTAGGTACGACCAACAAAATTTGGAATCCAATTTGAACAAGTTTCGGAACCAAGGTTTCATGGATACTTGGATAGTGATTGGGGTGGGTCAATTGAAGATAAAAAGAGTACATCTGGTTATGTATTCTCTCTCGGATCAGCGGTGTTTAGTTGGCATTCCAGCAAGCAAAAGACTATAGCACAATCAACGGCAGAAGCGGAGTATATTGCTTTATGTTCAGCTACAAATCAAGCTATTTGGTTACAAAGATTGGTCAAAGAAATCGGGTTCACAGCTGAAGAAGAAGTAAAGTTATATTGTGATAACAAGTCAGCCATCGCCATTGGTAAGAATCCTGTCCAACATAGAAGAACTAAGCACATTGATATCAAGTATCATTTCGTGCGTGAAGCTGAACAAAAAGGACTTATAAAGTTGGAGTATTGTCCTGGAGAATCTCAACTTGCAGATATTCAAACCAAGCCACTGTATACAAGAAGATTTGAAGAACTAAGAGAAAAGCTTGGAGTCAAAGAGAAACTAAATTAAGGAGGAGTGTTAGACATAATCGAGTTTCTCTTATGAAAATCATATAAGTTAGTTGCTATTTGTTATATTAAGATAAGAGTCATGTCTTTTGAATTTGTAAAAACGTGATTGTTAAATTGGGTTGTGTCTGTTAGTTTATGAGTCAAGAGATACAACTCTTTGTGGTTTATGTCTGTTTGTTTTTCTTCCACACATATATACTTTTCGATCATATTTGTAAACGACAACGGTTACATTAATAAAAACTCTGGTTTTCATTCCTCTCTGTTTTTAGGCAAAAGACAATTGTTGTTGTGTTTAACCGATCAACAAGGAAGCTTTGGCTTCTTACAATTAAGAGAAGTTACCTCAGATTCAAGCTTAATATCAGTGTGTTCTTATCTTAACAAACAAGAGAGATTACTAAAGAGGAAATATATTTCTGCAACTTCTGTGTTCTTCTGAGCCATGTGCTCGTTCTTAAAGAAAGAAAAACAATAAACCGAAATATAAAGTGGTTTAGTAAACCATACATCTTAACCAAAATGAATAGCCAAATGTCGATTGGTTATAAACATGTTATCTATAACAATACTGGAGAAGAAGCTGATCTGGAAGAAGAGAAGCTCGCATATGTGCGACTTTTACAGGAAGGAATATGCAATGAGAATTTGAATCGGTCGAAGTTTTGATCGAAGAAGTCAAGAGAAGAGAGAGGAATTTGAAGCAGAGAGTATTGGCTGTGTGTGTGAGGCCACTAATTAGGCAGCTTTTTAGTGGGGCTACTTCTATATCCTCCTTAATTCGATAACAGCTTGCGCTCTGTTTTTTAACGACTTTTCTTTACTCCATGATTGTTGTTCTCATTATATGGAAAATCCTTTTTTTCTCTTAATCCATGTGGTCGTTGTGGCATGCTTCAATATATAAATTCTTAGAAACTGAGATAATTATATGAATTAGTTTTTTTTGAGTTTCATTTATAAGAAATATACTTTTTAAAAATTATATATATTGAAGTCTTTTCATGCTTTTTTTCTCCTATCAAAAAGATTAAACTGCTTATTCTCTAATCTCCACATATATGACATTTCGGTTCAAACATTGCTAAATTTCTTTTAATGCAAATATCTACTTTTTTTTGCACATCTCTCTTCTTCTTCAAATCATCTCAGTCTAAACGCTGCAACGTTTCTCCACGTAACTCCTACCCATCTCTTGCATTCCTCGAACCCTCTCTCGAATTTCTGCTTTATCTCTCTCGTTTCACTCTCTTACTTCAAAACATCTCATTTCATCTCCATTTTGAAGACGGTAGACTGTTTTTGCAAACCCTAGCCTTTTTCTCCAGATATAACTCAGTTTTTGGTACTTGTTTCTCCTCCATTTTCGCTTTCTCATATAGAATTTCAAGCTTTTTTATTTTGCGAAACCCGATAGATATCATTCGTGGACATTCATTACAAGGTTGTTCGTCAATCTTCAATTTCTCTTAAAATCTCAGCCGGCCGAACCAAAAGTTTGTAACTTTCACATTCGGTTATCATAAATTCGTCATGGACATTTGTTATATTTTAGTACTTCTCCTTAGAAACGGCCACGTGGACATAGTTAATATTAATCAAATTTCTAGTTTTTCGTGGCCAAGAGCTTTATATAAATTGTAAACTGATTTACTTATGTGTTTTCCTTTTATTTATTTTAGTCTTATGTTGTCTAAAACCAGAATAATTGTAATCAATGCATGAGTTAAAGCCACAAAGAATCCAATTTCACTTCTAAAACTCTTCAGATCATAACCTACTTATTAACATATTATGTCTCCTTGTAATATTGTCTTCATATTACGTCTCTATATAATATATCAGCTTGACATATGCTTTGTCACACATGTTGACTATATCATTGACCTCGTATGGTTGCACTAAACACACGTGCAACATTCCTTGTCTTTGAAACTTGAATTTAAGTCTTCTTTTTAAGCGACACACTTCATCCCTTTAAAGGTATTTTTGTCATTTTCTGTGTACTCCAGTTTTTAAAAAGGTACATTTGGAAAACTGTTTTAACAAGGGTCTATTTCCAATAATTACAAATTCAAAAGGATTATTTTCCAAAGAAGCCTACATACAATTAATGGAATTAGAACAATGGTTCTTTCGGTGATGACATTGGGTTAATCATTGCTTTCAATGCAATTTCACATTAGTAATATTTTCGTACTTAAGAATCATAAGGTTCGAAGAAAAAGTCAGAGAAGGAAGACAAAGAAGAATAGTAGAAATAGAGAAGAATCGAAGAACAAGAACGAATTAAAGAAATCGAGTAAACGGAAAACAAGGAATTAAAGAGAAAAAACTTCCTTCAAATCCAATAACTAGGAATTTCTTTTGTAACATATTTTCTTTTGTAATCTTTGCAGTTTCTCTCAAAAGCAATGATATTTTAGCCTCATGTATACTTAAAATTTTGCGTATCAGCATAGATGCACATGTAATATATGTACTCTATATATAACCATTAATAGATGCACATATAATACATGTACTCTTATAATATATGTACATTAATATAAAACCATTGTTGGAATATATATATATATATATATAGTTTTTTGAATACGTTTAGATGTAGGGATACAAAAATTCTCGTATGATTATTGTTATGCTTTGTGTATAAATGGAGTATTCGGATCGATTGAATGCTTCCAAGATTGTACTACAAAAGGATTTAGAAGTGGATATTGTGCAAACAAACATCCCCAAGAGCCTATTCAATGTTGTTGCCAATCATCACCCCAGACCTAAGCATTTCAAATATTGCATTTATCATTTTCAAACAATTTATAAATAACTTGTATCCTGTTAATTTGTAATAAATGCATTAAAATGAAATAAAATATTTTACCTTAGTATGTAGTATTATTCAAACTGCGTTATGATCCCTAACAATACACATAATGACAAATTAGAAACCCAAGAAAATAACTTAATAAATAAGATCGAGAGGAAGTCGATACGCGTCATTAAATAAGGAAGACCATCCCCAAAGATCCGGAACGAGATTTAAAATCATATCTTCGAGATCAAATCTCGCACAATTTAGGGAAAAAAAGTAAGAAAGGAAGATTAAAAAACCTTTATACGCAAACCAATATAAAAGAAGCCAAAGGAAAACAAGAGGTCTATTTGCAATCAGGGCATAGACACTGAGATTAGCTTGGCTTTTAGCAAATAAATGCTGATTTATTGCTAAATCTTCAATAGACGATTCTATTTTCGATTGTTAGTTCGAACATTAATAATAGTGGAAAATTTATTTTTTATTATATTAATCCATGTGGTCGTTATGATATGCTATAATTTCATAGAAAGTACATATTTCAGTAAAGAATACTAATATATGTGCATAATCATTTATATAGTTATGTCAATTATAATGAAAACGAGATGTGGAGCTACGATTTACTTACATCTTTTTGTTTGTTACAATTGTTTGAATACTAATTAGTAATGCCAAAGTGGTTTTGTAATGAGAAAAGACATTTACCTAATGCACAGGTCTTGTTATTAGTCGGAGTTTTATATCATTCAATTTATTGCGATCGGTCCAATTTTATGAACCAATGACACACGTTTTATTATAAAATATGTATTATGATTTCTATAAATAATATAATTTTATGTACTACGAACAAGAATAATGTTTTTTTTTTTGTCAACAACAAGAATAAATTTTTTTTAAAATTTTGTGAACATATATGAATTGTTTATTTTGTCATTTTTGTAATATTTTATTTTCTTTTAACATATATTAAATCAATTATATTATATTCCATATAGAGTAATTATCTTTGAGCAAATTTATGAGCATCAGATCAGTTCTTTTTGATTTGTAAACTGTTACGACAAGAAAATAGGACAATTGTAATAGAAGACACAATCACAGAGACATTGCAAATAAGCAATTAAAACAGCTTTGCGACGACAACTAAAATATCGCTCTTCATTAGTTGCAAATCAATCGCAGAGGTGTCGCAAAGACTGCAACGTATATAGATGTCGCAAAGACTGCAACATATATAGATGTTGCAAAACCATTGCTAAAAGAGGCACCGCAAAAGCAAAAATAATTTTGTTTTAATTTTGCGATATCAAACCATGCAACGTTTCTCCGACTTTGTCTCCTGCAACGTTTCTGCGACATTTATACGTGCGACAACTTTGCGATTCAATGCTAGTGAATCTTCTGCGACATCCCTTTTTGCGACGTAATTGCGACTCCAACGTCTGTGAAGCATCTGCGAGGAATATTATTGTGATTATCTAGTTCAGCTCTGTCAAAATCCGGCCCATAAATCTGAGACTCGACCCTTGGAAACTGGAACAACTCTCGGAGTGCTGTGAAAGTAAAACGGTAGTCCTGGCCCCTAATTGTGAACAACTCTCGGAGTGCTCTGAAAGTAAACCTTGTCTCTCCTGAAGACGCACATTGTCTACATCATAAAGAACGATCTCGACAGTGGCTAGGAATTGCATGGTTTCCTCCTTGTATGCACGTTCTGGATGAGACACAAAAGTGGACAGTCCATAGTTTTGGAGCATCAGGTCCACGTCTCTAGTCAATCCCATTGCAGTCAATGTTGCATGGGTAACGGGTACCTACGAAATCCATTCTTCGCAGGTCATTGAGGGCTCTTTCTGCGTTATGCTTCTTCTTCATTTCTTTCTCCCTCATACCAGTCAGGATGATTTCCCTTGCTTCCTCAGCTTCTTGATCTCCATATACTGCTTCTTGGAGTGTCTCATCCATGAAATCAGCCTCCATGTCCTCCTTTGCATCCTCCTCACGTCCCAGCTCTGGATCATCTTCATCCATGTATTCCCTCTCTTCCCCTGACTCACTCTCTGATTGGATCACCAACCTTCTTCGCTCCCTTTTATCTAGTTTGCTCTTAGAAGATTATCCTTGCTGAGGTTGCTTTCTGGATCGAGCATTGTTCTTGGCTCTGAGTCGGAGGAGACTAGCATGGTTGGTTTTTCGTTCAGACATGGTATCGATTTGCCGGAATAAGGAAGGAGAAGTGACACTCGAGCTTGACACTCGAGCAGTAGAGGTCGATTGTCACGGATATACTAAGGGACGAGCAGCAATTGATCGAACTGAACTCTTGAGACCTCCTGCTCTTGATTTCACAAGAAAGCTTCTGCAAAAGAGAGAAAATCTAGAAAGTTTTTAGTGAGAGAGTTGATTTTTGTGTGAATGAGAAGGGAGAGGGTTCTCCTCTTTATATAGGAGAGGAGAGATAAGGGGGAATCTTTTTCAAATTTCAAATTTGAATGTGTATCAAATCAAATCTTTTAAATTAGATATAAAAGATAAGGCATTAAAGATAGATTTGACCCGTGTTTCACAGTAAATGTCTTCCCTTTTTCAGCTTTGGCAGTTATAGGTGCGCAAGCCTCGAAATAGGCAAGGTGGTGGGAGACTTGAGTATGACACTCGAGCATGCTTGGTCTAGTGTCAGTCTGTCAAAAGACAGCTGACACTCGAGTGGGACACTCGACCAGACGTGGTTGAGTGTTGTCCCATCATGTCGGTTCTCACCCCACCTGTCCAATTTTGGGCCCCACTTCCCTGCAAAACGTACAAAAAACCTTCTAAGTGCATGTAAGATGAAATAAATGCAATTAAAGGCAAAAACTATAAGAATATCGAAAGAAATGAAATATGCTAAATGTGGATGCGAAATGGAATGTATATACAGAGGATACCTTTGCGACTGCCTCCCAACTGCGCTCGTTTATAGTCTCGAGCTTGACTCCCTCATATTCATTGGAGATGAGGTGCCTCATCAAGGAGAACCGAAGTTTCCTTGGGAATTGTGCAGTTTGCCAAGTACGGCTTAACCCTGTGACCATTCACTGTGAATTCTCCCCCTTTGTTGTTGGTCAAGATAACTGCTCCATATGGTCGAACTTGCACGACCTTGAACGGACCAGACCACTTGGATCGGAGTTTACCCGGAAACAGCTTGAGCCTAGAGTTAAAAAGAAGCACTTGATCACCAGCTGTGATCGTCTTAGACTGAATCTTCTTGTCATGAGCTGCTTTGGTGCGATCATTGTATGCCTTAGAGCTGTCATATGCCTCAAGTATGATCTCCTCAAGTTCATGCATTTCCATCTATCTTTTCTCTTGGGCTATCTTAAAATCAAAATTCAGAAGCTTGGTTGCCCAAACTGACTTGTATTCATGTTCTACTGGCAAATGGCACGACTTTTCATAGAGTAGCTGAAAATGTATTCTCCCAATTGGTGTTTTAAAAGCAGTCCTATAGGCCCAAATAGTGTCATCCAATCTGGCGGCCCAATCCCGTTTTGATAGCCCAACTACTTTCATCAGAATAGACTTGATCTGCCTATTGGATACCTCAACCTGCCCACTGGTTTGAGGATGATAAGGAGTCGCCACCTTGTGCTTAACTCCATGCTTTTTAAGCAAGCTCTCAAAGACTCTATTGATGAAATGAGATCCTCCATCACTGATCACGACTCTGGGCACTCCAAACCTGGGAAATATGATGTGTTTGAACAGGTTCAGTACTACCTTTGCATCGTTTGTGGGAGATGAAATGGCTTCCACCCATTTGGAAACATAATCCAGAGCAACGAGAATGTAGCTATTTCCCAAAGATGGTGGGTTAAAAGGTCCCATGAAATCAATTCCCCAACAGTCAAACACCTCTATTTCCAAGATGGGATTCTGAGGCATCTCGTTCCTCTTACAACGATCGCATCTAGATATAAACTCCTGGCAATCCCTGAAGATGGATGGCCACCACAACCCAGCTTGAAGAATATTTTGTGTAGTTTTGAATGCTGCAAAGTGTCCACCATATTTCGTCCTCTGACTCACACCTTCTGAATAGCCCATCAGATCCTTTCTTGTAGAGATATAGTTCATCCCAAAAGTATTGCTTCACATCCCTGAAAAATTTCTTCCTTTGATGAGAATGGAGAGTCTTAGTCTACGGTAGACTAGTTTCGACATGTTGTATTCCGAACCTAAAGCACCTTTTCAGACCAGAAGACAGACACTCGACCAAGGCTTGGTCGAGTATTTGATTGAAAAGCTCAACATATGCTCTTCTGGCATATCGTCATTCATCGGAAGGGATCCTTTCACCTGCATCCTAGAAAGGTGATCTGCGACACCGTTTTCTATCTCGGGCTTGTCCACTATCTCCATATCGAACACCTGCACCAGCAAAATCCGCCAAAGTAGTCTAGACTTAGCATCTTTCTTTTTCATCAAGTACCTCAGGGCTGCATGACTGTGTGTACAACAACCTTCGATCCAACCAAATAAGACCTGAATTTCTCAAATGCGAACACCACTGCAAGTAATTCCTTTTCCGTTGTGGCGTACTTCACCTGAGCCTCATCCAGTGTTCTACTAGCATAGTATATCACATTGAACTTCTTATCCTTCTTCTATCCTAAAACTGCTCCCACAGCGTAATCACTAGCATCACACATTATCTCAGAAGGAAGAGTCCAATTTGGTGCGTGAAGAATAGGTGCTGTCACTAAGGCATCTTTGAGTTCCAGAAAAGCTTTGAGACACTCTTCATCATAAGAAACTCCTATTGTCCTTCACTGTTTAAGGAGGTTGTAAATGAACCATCACTTATATCTTGGCTTTGTAAACCTCAATACCCTTTTCCGATATTTTATGACCCAGAACGATGCCTTCTCTCACCATAAAGTGGCATTTTTCCCAATTCAGCACAAGGTCTGTTTCAACACACCTAGATAAAACCGTGCACAAAGTCAACAAACAAGAGGAGAAAGAAGAGCCATAAACAGAGAAATCGTCCATAAACACCTCAATCATCTCCTCAATCAGATCTGAAAATATCGAAGTAATGCAATGTTGAAAAGTAGCAGGTGCATTACAAAGACCAAATGGCAATCTTCTATATGCAAATGTGCCATAAGGGCAGGTAAAGGTTGTCTTTTCCTGATCATTTGGATGAATAGGGATCTGGAAAAATCCACTATATCCATCAAGGAAATAGTAATATGAATGATTAGCCAACCTTTCTAGCATTTGATTAATGAAGGGTAAGTGGTAATGATCTTTCCTAGATGCAAAATTCAATTTTATAAAATCGATGCACATCCTATGTCCTGTAACAGTTCTAGTGGGTATCAAATCATCATCCTCATTCCTAATAACAGTTATCCCCCCCCCCCTTCTTGGGCACACGATGCTATCTGAAATAGGGTAAATAATGTCTGCATCTAGCAATTTCAAAATTTCCTTCTTAACAACTTCTTTCAGATTTGGATTTAATCTCCTTTGAGGTTCCCTGCTAGAGTAGGATTCATTTTCAAGGTGAATTCTATGAGTGCACAAGTCAGGAGAAATTCCTCTAATATCAGACAATTAGTATCCTAGAGCCTTCCTAAACCGTTTCAATTCAGCAAGCAACATTTCTAACCCATCCTCAATTAATGCATCATTCACAATCATAGGATAGGTTGAGTTGGTTCCAAGAAATGCGTACATGAGCCCCGAGGGTAGTGGTTTAAGATCCACTTATGGTGATTTGAGCTCTGATCAATCGTGTGGATCAACTGAAGATTGACACTCGACCTCGGTGTGGTCGAGTGTGTTGGTCGAGTGAAGGTGGTCTCGGGCTGGATCTGACACTTGACCTTATGGTGATTGAGTGTCATGGTCGAGTGTACAGTCTCGAGCTGATTTTCCCTTTTCAGAGGCTTGTAAGAGTCCAACAGTTTCTTGTAAACCTCTGTCTCCCTATGCACGTACCCATCAAAATCATCTTTTATCAGAGCAGTACCAAGGTGATCTTCTTCCATTAATTCCTCAAACAGATCCTCTGAAAGATCATCCATCTCCTGAACTACAAACAACTGACCCTCAATAGTTGGTTTCCTCATCACATCGCTGATGTTGAAGGTCATTTTGAAATCCTTCCCCAAATTCAGTTCGATTTCTTCTTTTGGTACATTAATCACAGCTCCTTCAGTGGCCAAGAAAGGTTTAACAAACAGCAAGGGGTCTTTGGGCTCCTTTCCCATATTGAGAACAATGAAATATGTCGGGATTTCCACTCCTCCAACTTGAACCGGTAGATTTTCCAAAATGCCATGCGGAATTCTAACCAACCTATCAGCTAAGACCAGAGATATCTTGCAGGTCTTGTACTTGTCAAACCATCAACGCTTGGCGACTGACAGTGGCATCAAGCTGATCGATGCTCTTAGATCGCATAGGCAACTCCTGAACGTGAGAGGACCTAAGGAGCATGGGATTGTGAATGTCCCTGGATCATCTAGCTTCTTTGGTATGACTTTTCTCTGTATTACAGCACTAACCTCATGCGTTAGCACAACCATCCCTTCAACTTCTTGTGTTCTGTCTTTGACTGCATCCTTCAAAAATTTCTGGTATGGGGGCATTAGCATGAAGGCATCCAGAATTGGTATCTTCACCTCAACATCCCTCAGCTGTTTTTGGAAGAGAGCCTTGTATTTGTCTGCAACATCTTTCTCGAATCTCTGCGGAAAAGGAAGCTGGGGTTTGAAAGGCGGCAGAGCAAACGACTTTGGGTCTTTCTGCAAGTCACTAGGCTTTGGTGGTTTGGGAGACGACACTCGACCAGGTGGTGGTCGAGTGTCAGGCTCGGGTGTTCTGGGTTTCAGCGGTTTTGTGCTGATATCTGGCTGTTCTTCGACCAAATCATCCTCCCCCTCCTAAATGACACTGTCCTCAGTGTCGTCTACATCCTCAGCACGGATCAAACTAACGGCCACTATGGAGTGTAATGGTGTAGGCGTTGTACTCCTTAGGGTTCTGAACAGCTTTTCCTGGTAGCTGTCGAGCCGGTTTCACAGAAGATGAGGAGACTTGCTGATTCTCGACATACTTGAGGCGAGCAATAAGAGTCTCAAACTTACAGTGTAGATCACTGTGAGAAGCATCTATCTCTGTGTGCACTTCAGCAAACTTCCTAGTCAATTCAGATGTTGTAGCTGTCTGACCTTTGAGGATTGGCTGCAAAATGTCCATGACCTCGGGTGTTTGTTAGGGTTGGGGTGGGTTGTGGTTCTCGTATCCAGGTGGTACAGTAGGGGGTTGTTGATGCATTTGCTGGTACTGTGGTTTGGGGATAAAGGGTTTGAATGGAGGTTGGTTGTGTTGTTTTGGGGGATACACCTGATCCTGGGGATTAACAACATTAGTGTTACTGTAGGAGAGGTTTGGGTTTGGTTTGTAGTTGTTGTAGGGGTGATAGCTGTTTCCCTGGTTCTGCACAAAACTGACCTCCGCTACCTGATCTTCATCCTCTTCACCATGTTCTGCCTCACTCACGTGATGCACGTGTTTCTGCTGCACAGAGAGCGACCTATCCAGTTTATCTTGTATAGCTTTGAGCTCCTTCCTACCGACTATGTCTGGATCTGCTGTACCCCGGGGAGTCTGATCGTAGTCTTCGCTGTATTGCCCATCTGCTTGGGCTAAATTCTCAACTAGTTCCCAACCGTCATCGACATCCTTGTTCAGAAAGTTCCCATTGCTTGTTGTGTCCAACAACATTCGAATCTTGGGAAAGACGCCTCTGTAGAGAGTACTTAGAGAGATTCGGCACTGAATCCATGATGGGGGCATTGAGATTGGTACATCTTGAATTGTTCTCATGCCTGAGAGAATGTCTCAGAATGGTTTTGTTTGAAACCAGAGATGGAGTTGCGAAGCTTCGCTATTCTGGAATTGGAGAAGAATTTTCCTAGAAAGGCTTGCTTACAGGCATCCCAAGATGTAATAGACCCTTGAGCCAAGTGTTTTTCCCACATAGGAGCTTTGTCGCCAAGAGAGTATGGAAACAACCTCAATTTCAGAGCATCCCCACTGACCCGTTAATCTTGGTCAAACTTGTTAGCCTTTCAAACTCATAAGGTGATCCAGCGGATCCTCAGATGGCAACCCATGAAACTTACTGTTCTATAACATGGAGATCATACCACTCTTAAGTCAAAGTTGTTGTTGGCAATGGCAGGTGGAACAATTCCATGGCGTGTAGTGTGGATATTGGGAGCATCACCTGCTCCAATGTGTCTTGTGCGCCTGGGACGATGTCCTGGCTCAGTTGCATGTGATTGTTCTTCCATCCCCACCTGATCCTGAAGCTCCTCGTTCAAACTGTTCTGCTGATTCTGCAACTGTTCACGAGGGAATCTGTGTATGTTGTCCGAGTAGGGGATGAGGTGTTCAGTGCCCTTTGATCGAGTATGCATGCAGGTTGATTTTGGCTCAAAAACGGACACTCGACCAAGGGTTGATCGAGTGTTGATGTCGAGTGTTCTGGGTTTGAAGATCACGGCACTCGAGCTGTGTAGGTCGAGTGTCTTGATCGAGTGTTCCTGCAAAACAGACAAAATCAAAAGACTAGTTATAAAGAACAGAAGAAAAAGGAAACACAAGTAGAACTTAGTCTCAGGAAAGTGATAATCCTAATTGTAGCTAACTTAAACCCATTTGGCAACGGCGCCAATTTGATAATAGGCTTTTTACGGTTATCAAATAACCCACTGTTATGTAATCAATCGCAGTACATTAAGGTGTCAATCCAACTGGGCTAGCAACTATTCAATTTGGATGTAATCTACTCAACCTAATCTAAGCCAGAATGATTACGGCGAATGATATTATGCTAATCAAGCTTAATGAAAACAGAACGCAAAATAGAATAAAACAGAACGTAAAAATAGAGTAAAAACAGAACGTAAAAACAGAACGAGAACAGAGCAACTAAAAACAGAGCAATGACGAAAAACAGAGCATTGATGAAACGAAAAACAGAGTATTAGAAAAGTCAAAAATTCAATAAAGGAAAGTGGGTTCTTGAGGTTAAGAATCAGCGGTCAAGGCATTCCTAGGGGTTCCAGACTCGTTTATCAACCTATTTAGATGACCTCTAGGCAAGAAATCACATTCATTCTCATGCAATGAGACCTCTCTCAAACCCTAACCAGACTTGATTCTCACCAACGATTAAAGGGCTCGAGAGGCACTAAACACAGACCTAACAAAGCCTAATAACACCCTAGACAGTCAATCTCTTGAGCTAGGAGAAGTTATCTCAACCTAAGTTCATTCAAGCATTATCACAAACACCTTTTGGGTGGGAAACACCAAACCATCAGATTTCGATTGATCAGAAAGATATAAGCATTAAGGAAACTTAGACTGAAGAGATCTAAGCCTATTCAAACCTAAACAAGTGTGGAATTCCCTAAATCTACTATAATCTCACTATCTCCTCAAGAACCCTAATTGATCTACTCAATATTCATGATGAAGAACATAAACCCAGAACTGTAAACCATTAACATAATCAGAAAGATCAAACAGAGATGAACAACAATGATTGAAAGCAGAAAATCGAATTCTCAAAAGATCAACAAGGATCTAAGATTCAAAGAAAAGGAAATTACAAAGGAAAAATGAGAAAAGTCTTTTTTTTTTCTTAAAAAAAAGAGGCTAAAACGTTCTAGGGTATG
>JAKUCM010005508.1:0-56778 GCA_023374145.1 Lepidium sativum
GAAAAGAGAGAGAAATTGTAAACTCAATTTCTCTCAAAATTTTGACTAAATATCTCATCGTCGAGCTTAGAGGTCCTCCTCCCATCGTCGACGATGAAGACGAGAGGTAGATAATCTTGCATGTGAGGAGTTCGATATCAAAAAAGGAGACTGTGAGTTCGTCAATGAACCATCTATCTGCCATAATGTGTATCCAGAGAGCAACGATGAAGACCAAGGAGAAGAAGATCGACGGCCATAAGACAACATGAGAAAGGAAAGCAACAAAGTTATGTTCAAAAGCCAAGTGTTCTTCAGGCGTGCTGAATTCAAAGATGTTGTTCTCGATCACGCCCTTAAAACGGGTAAGAATATTAAGCAGTACATGTATGATATTAAGAACTTAGGGTTTATATGTCTAGGCATATCTCATGATCAAATTTGTGAATGGAGGAGTTTGTGGAAAATTAGGATTGTAACGATAAGCATAGTTTTGAGCCTAATGGTGAGTGTGAGATGCTGAAAGTACATGTGATTTCTACGTTGTTTTTAAACAAAACTAGAGAAGAATCAGAGTACTATATGCCTTTGAAGATGGAACAAATCATTTTGGAAAAGGGGAAAATCCAAGTGTCTTGGCCACAATGTCAGGTTGCCAGGATCAAGGCAGGGAAATAGATAGAGAATGAGTATAATCATCAGTTTGAAAGACTTATGGATTATAAGGTTGAGATAGAACTTTGTAACACAAATAGCACTGTTGCGATTGAGACATTGAAGAATTCTGAAGGGGTATATATGTGTTTAATAGGTTATATGTATTTTTTGATGTGCTTAGGAGGGCGTGAAAAGATACATGTATGCATCTGATTGGAATCGATGGTTGTTTCCTTAAGGATAAATTGAAGTGTGAGTTGTTAGTAGCACCATGACGTGATGAGAATAATGTAATTTATCCTATTGTGGGGGTTGTTGTACAAGTGGGAATGGCTTTGGTTTGTTAGAAAAGTAAGGCGTGATTTGGAGCTAGGCGATGGAGACGAGTATGTCTTAATATCGGATAGACAAAAAAAAATTTATTGTATGCAATTAATATTAATTCATTGTTTATTCTCTATTTAAACTATTTTAATTATGTGTTTAATACTAGTTTAATTCTTTGTTTAAATTGGTATTAATTATATGTTTTAAGTAGTTTTAATTCTCTGTTTTAACTAGTTTAATTCTTTGTTTTAACTAGTTTGATTTCTGTGTTTCAGGGGTTGATCTAAGCTGTTGAATTGGCTATGCTAGGGATCAAGCAAATGATGTGTATGAGATACATCTATGCTAATCTAAAGGGCAAATATTCAGGGATACCACAAATGAAGCCATTGGTTTAGAATCTAGTGTGGTCTTACAATCAGGTTACTACAATGAGCACTTGAGGCGGCTGATGCAATATGATGACAATGTGTATCAATATATGTTAACGTAGCATCCAAAGCAATGGTGCAGAGAATTCCAAATGATTGGTAGCTGCTGTGAAGATGTAGAGACAACAACATAGAGTCATTCAATGCATCAATAGTCAAGGCGAGACATCAACCACTAGTCCCCATGTTAGAGATCATTGCTCGCCAAGCAATGATAAAAATTGCTAAAAGATCTAACAAAGTAGATGTTCATCAAGGTGTTTGTACCCCCATTAATATGTATGGATTTTAGCAACTTTTAGGGGTCTCATTTAGGTCATTTTACGTACCTATTCATAATGTTTGCATAATCTTAGAGTCCTTTTAGGCTCATTTGCACACATTGCATTTGCATTGCATACATGTTGCATATGGAGTTATTTTTAGGTACTTTGGAGCTTTTTGGATAATTTCGGACATAAGCTGTTTTTGAAAACTTTTGGGAACACTTGATAGACACTCGAGTAACATGTGGTCGAATGTCACCCATTTGAACTCATATGAGAAATACTAGTATCCTATAACACTCAATCAATGCACTCAATCAACATGTGATCGAGTGTACCTTTCCCCACAACTTGGACTTTTTATTTTTGTTGACTTTTGGGAACACTTGGTCAAGACACTCGAGTAACATCTGGTCGACTGTCACCCATTTGAGCATTAGGTTTTCTAAAAAGAGTATAACTAACCCTCTTAACCCAAAGAAAAGAAGACGACAATTTTTAATCCTCTTTTGGCAAAAAAGACTAAGAACTTCTCTCTCTTGTATTCAGATTCTGAATTTTAGATCTATGATGGATGCTTGAGTTTATGCAATTTATTTTTAGATAATCTTATTCATCTTCTTCTTATCTTTCTTATGATGTTAAACTTTTTTTTTGGGTTTATGAATTTTATGATGAAAATTGAGTAGATCCATTAGGGTTATTGAGGAAATGGGCTACATTTGTGTAGATCTAGGGGTAACCAAGCTTTCTTAAGGTTTTTCATATATAGATTTCTTCAGTTTAGGTGTTCTTTATGCTTACTTCATCTTAGCTATTTGAAATATGATCTTAAGCATTTTCCCAACTATAAGGTGTTTGTGAAAATGTTTGAATGAACCTAAATCTAAGATTTATTTTCCTATCTCAAGAGATTGATTGTTTAGGTTTCTTATGGTTAGAATAAGTTGTTTCTTAATGTCAACTTGTTTGTGGATCGCTAGATCATATTACATAATAGGTTGAGTTCATCTGTCATGAGAGACTGACTTTGATTTTCTTGAATCTATTGCTTAGAGATTTGCTAAATGGGTTGTTAAGCAAGTTCAAGAACCCCCTTGGTAATTCATTAGTCATTGATCTCATCCCTAAAAAACCCTCTTTAGTCGCTTATTATCCTTTCGTTTATTGCTATGTTTCATTTATGGCTTTTTTGTGTTATTTACTTTGTTTCTTATGCTCTGTTTTCTTTTCTTTTTTAATTTGTGACAACCATCATATTGACTTGGGTTGGATTAGATTAGTGTAATATGTTTTGATTGTTAGCTGCTTACTCAATGGATTGACACCTTACTATAGTACAACGATTGAAATTACAATAGGTTTATTTGATCGTATTATGCTCAGAAATATATTGCTAAGATGTATGAAGCTGATGTAAGCTACATGGTATTTAGGAGCACCAACATGATGTATTATGTTATAGAGGATGGCTGCTCTACCGCATGTTTATGAATATGAATATTTGCTCTTGCAGGATATTGGAAATTACAAAAATCCCTTGTGAGCATGCTTATGCAGTATATATAACAAGGAAGATGGATACTATAGATTTTGTGGCTCATTTGATCAAAACTGATGTTTGTAGGTCAACATATAACTTGGGTTTAACAATAAAGATTTTGGTTGCGAGGAGCAGGACCATATGTTCATGAACCTGAATTGCCACGATAACTTGGAAGAAAAAAGAAAACAAATATGATGAAGGTACTTCCATGTGCACCAAAACATAAACCTAATCATAATTAAACCAAAAACCAACAACCATATCATGATACTACAATCTACACCTTTTAAGCTACAAGTTTCATAAGACCAACAATAATTACACAATCCATAACACCAATAACACTTGCTTATTTTATCATACATTTTGCATCCACCAACATTGCATCAAACTTCACAATTAGCTCATTCCCCATCTTTTCACACCAAATCTTATGTTGCTCTTCCATCACTATTATATTCTCTTTTACCTCCTTATGAAGATTATTAATTGAAATTGTATTGCATGTATCTCATGTAATACACACTCATCATCCCACTTAAATGCATGTTTATCATGTAAGCTGCAAAATGAATAAAACGAAGAACAAAATTCACAATAACACATATTGAACTTTTCCATTAATCAACAACAACATATATTGAACTTTGACGTTAATCAACGTCATTCCCTTAAGGAGAGATTCAGATAAACACATGCAGTACTGCTGATGAGGGTTCACACTTGAATGTGAAACCTTCATGACCATCTCTGACCCACACCACACTAAAAGAAAACATAGCAAAAACCTACGAAAATTCTAAAGGCAATTTAGCCATCAAAAATAAATTGACGACATTCCCACAAAATATGACGGGATAATGCTTATTGTCGAATGCCGTCTGAAAACTGGAAACCATATGTTATAAATCCAACAGAAACCGACATGTATTATCTGATTTTTAATATAAAAAAAAACAAAAAATAACACTCGTGGGTTTCCGTCAGAATATAACATATTGAAATCGATGATTAATATCCGTTGATTTTCATAGGTTATATTTCCGACGGAAACCAACAGGATCAGAAGTGGTTAAAACATGTGTTGCATGAGACTTCACTGTTTGTAACCAAAATTAGGTGGCGGTGAGAAGCCATCAGAACTCGTCGGAAATTTTCCTCTATAAAGCTTTACGAGTTTCATTTATCTCACTCACATTGTCCTTTGCTCATCTCAAAATTTTAAATGTCAAACTCTAATTTCCAATCTTGGGTGGACGGACCACATATCGATGAAGCAACGAGAGAATTAACGGTAGAGTATGCTGCCGGATTAAAAAAATTTATGGAATTCGCGGCGTATTAGAGTTTACCGCTCAAAACGGGTAAGAAGTATTGTCTGTGTAAAAAATGCCAGAATATGAAGTATATCCCTTTAAAAAATGTTTGCGGTCATATTTACCGTACATGTTTTTTCCGAGTTACAAAATATGGTATTTTCATGGAGAAAATTGTTCGAATTTTAATTTTAGAAGTTATAGCGGTGTTGTTAATGATGGTATATGTGAGGAATTAGGCAACATGGTAGATGAAGAAGTAGATGTTAATCTAGGCAGTAGTGGTATAAGTGGTTTAGGTGTTGAAACAACAGTCTTGGTGGTAAACAATGACGGTACATTTCAAATGGTTAATGATGCATTTATGGGTGAAGATCAAAATGTTGATGCACAAAATTATTTTAGTATGTTAGATGCAGTGACGAAGCTGTTGTATAGTGGTTGCAGTGATGACGTGTCACCATTATCGACCACAACTAACTGATGAATATCAAAATGGATTACAATTTATCGGAGAGCTGTGTTGACGCATTTGTTGGTTACGTCACGAAGCTTCTTCCTGTTGATAACTCATACAAGCGGGAAGACTCGAGTCTCATACAAGAGGATGTGGTATTTGCCATTAGTAAACATGCTCAAGAGGTTATATATCAGTCAGAGCGTACAACGTGCCTAATGAGATGACATGTAGAACATAATTCAGCTCGTGAAATTACCCACCTTTTAGACGCAAAGGCATATAGTCATTTCCAATCAGTATATCCCGACTTTACTCAGGAAACAAAATATGTATATCTTGGGCTTTTCACAGATGGGTTTAATCTGTTTAAGAAATATCGGAGACCACACTCAGTTTGGTTTGTGATTTTAACACCCTATAATCTGCCACATCGTTGTGTATGAAGGTAAAGTTCTTATATTTAACAGTTCTAATACCAAGGACCGATCATCCACGTAATTTTCTAGATGTATTTTGGAAAACCGTTTATTTACGAATTTAACCAGCTATGTGAGAGTTGTACCATAGTGTATGACATTTATACTGCTCAAAATTTTCAGATGAAAGCGGTGTTGATGTGGACTATTAGTGATTTCCTAGCTTATGGCATGCTATCATGTTGGTCCACGTATAGAAGATTGGCTTGTCCGTATTGGCTAGATAACACTGCAACATTCCAGCTGAAGCATGTACAAAATAAATCATGGTTCGACTGCCACCGACGATTTCTTCATTTGGATCATCCATATCAACACAGTAGATCATTGTCAACTAAAAATAAGAAAGTGTTGTATGGTCCACAGTCGGAACCCAATGGGGGACATATATTAACGCAGCTGAGATATTTTGGTACTGAGTCAATTGAGAGATGTGGAGGAAATGGACATTACCTTGTCGATGGTGTTGAGGTGTACTATAACTAGCATAAGAAGAGTATTTTCTGGGAGTTATGATATTGGAAGAATCACATCATTCAACATTGTATAGATTCATGCACATTGAGAAGAATGTGTTTGATAATTCCAGCACCACAGTTATGAATGTACATGGAAAACAAAAGTCAATCTGAAATCAAGAATAGATTTACTAGGAATATGTGATAGGAAGTCGCTGCATATACGCGGGAACAACAACGTCAGCCCATTTCCCATCTTCAGAATGAGTAAAGAAAAAAGGTATGACGTTGTCTTCTCTCTGTATATGTCGTTGTAATAATGAATATTACTGCGACTAATACTTTTTCCCATCTAGGATGTTTTTTATTAGAATAGACACAAAGTAAAATTTTCCGATGGGTATGCTTCAAACCTACGGAACAGCGTTGACAATAATGAATGATTGTCATGTTGTAATGCAATGACTTTTGCCATTTGTGTTTGCCTACTAACTGCCTAGAAATGTACACGAAGCCCTTGCAGGTACTACCCTAACATCCAAACTAAGGGATCAATTGTAAATATATTTTTTCATATTACAAGATTATTTTCTTTATATGAGGCCTTGATGCATTTTTCCGTGTTCTATGCTCACAGACTTTTACGGTCGACGAAATAAAAAATTTGAATAATATTCCAATAATATTATTCAATCTCGAGATAATATTCCCTTTTTTTTTATCCAATGGAACACCTACCTCTTCATCTCCCTCGTGAATCTAGTAATTACAACATGGATTACTAATCATCTTACGTAATTTATTTAGTATAATATGTAAACCAAACATTTGTTTTGTTTATTAGAGCTTTGTTGGCCAGTTCAATATTGTTGGATGTATTCATTTAAAATATATATGTTCAAGCTGAAGAAGAAAGTCAAAAATTTGATTTGGTTGGAAGGTTCAAATGTTTCCCAATGTACCAGTGAATAAACTGCCAAGTTTGCTTCGTTATACTTTCTGGAAAATGTTCTGACAAAGAGTCGGCAACTAAGTGGCCGACTAAGTGGAAAACTTGTTCGCAGAACCCTTATCCCATCTGAGATTAAACATTTGCATATGTATATTACAAATTATTTGCCCTAAAATAGGGGAACTTGAGAGATAAGTAGTAGATGCTTACATTTGCCTAGATAGAATTTCATCTATTAAAATGCTTGCATTATTACCTTTCTTTTATGGCACAAATTCTCATTGCTAATCCACATTACTCTAATGAACAACTATAAAAATACAATGGAGGACGAGTTCACAGATCATTTACAATTTTATGTGAGTTTCATTCAATACATTAAAAATATTGTGGATGCAGCCTTAAACTAATAAACATTAAAACAAAAATCACATGTCACACTAGCCTCAACGATAGGACAAACATTTCCAACCTTGTTGGAGGATTTTGTATCCGGTCATCTACTAGTCGCTAAATCTTTTCCTATGTATTTCACTCGGGGTTACGCTTTCAAGATTCTGAGGGAAGGAATGAAAAGACCAACAAGTGACTACAAAATTTATTCTACCTCCACCGATATGGTATATTATGGTGTTTTACAAGAGATATTGGATGTTTAATACCCTGGGTTGCTTGGCTTAAAATGCATTGTCTTCTACTCTGACTGGTATGATCCGTTTATCCTTGCATCTTAGGTGGATCAAGTGTCTCATCTCCCGTATCCACTCGTGACAACCCAGTTTGATGGGTGGTTGATTGTGACATCAACCACCCCAAAAGGAAGAATATACATCAATTCATACCACGATGCCATGCAACAAATTTCACCTGGGACATTAGGCCCACTTGAGATTTCACTTAGGGTTGACCTCTATGTTGATATGACTTTCCAAGCTTCGGAACAATAGTATGGAAGTGAGTATGAGTAGTCTGTTATGTACGTAATATTAGTTAATTTTATGATATTCTAAGAGTAGAAAACATATGTTATGATAGTTTATGAGATTCAAAAAAAATATTAAACATTAAAAGAGAGGAACTATTTTCCGGTTTTTAAAAAATTATAAAATACGAAACCTGTCGTATGATCAGTTCCGTCATTAATGTCCTTGACGATCAAAAGAGCACAATTATGATGACATGCTGAGTCCGTCTTGGAGTCCACATCAGGTGCCGGAAACACATCCACATCCATCCGAGGAGATAGTGACGAGTTTGGGCATGTCCATCTGAAAGTTCTCGATCCTAGGCTGGAAACTGGATCGACATGGTAATTATTATACTTAAGTTATTTAATTAAGTATAAAGAAGAATAACTATATCATTCTCAATTTTAGGTTTCACGTCGACGGCTAAATAGTTATGTTAGTGAAGCTTATAATACAACAACAGCTCCCTTTTGCGCATCCAACCTTCATCAAATTATCTTTATACTTGAAGGAGCAATGGTTCAAACCTTTCGCGGTAAACAACCATTTTCTTACACGAAGTTCACATTTTATAAAATTAATTATTTATACTAATTTTTTAAAAGTTGATAGCAACATATTAACTGGGAATTTTTTCACACGCCTCAATTTTGAAAGACCTTTGAGGAGCAGTGCAGTATTTCCTACATAAACCACGTCAATGCGTGGGAGCAAGATCCAACATCGATACCCATGGTTGCATGGCGGATAATTCCTGGAGTTTGTTGAGTATTGGAGCCATTCGACAACAAAAAGGTATCTCAGCAAAAAAAAAAAAACCGGAGAGGTGGTAAGCACGTAATAGTGAATGCGTCGAGGACACACAACACAGGCTGCCACACTTTTGAGTGCACTGAGCGAGATATGGTAATTTTCAGTTTTAATATAAGTTTTTCGTTTACTGTAATCCTACCAATGTTTTTGGTTTGGTACATTGTTAAAAATAGGTGTGTACCAGATTGGCTAAGCTTGATGAAAAGTTGTCACACCACCAAAAAGTTGGGAAGATCGCGGACCTGAAGGGGTTAGAGGTCGTCGAGAGGATCGAGCAGAGCACAAAAGCAATACAAACCCAATGCACTCAGGATGAAGCGGGGCTTTATCTTTTACTCTCTCAGAATGACATCAACAACATCGTCCTTGAGGTATTAATTTAATCCAATAATTTTCATTCTTAGATTATGTAAAGTTTTATTGATAGCCGTCTAAGTTGTCACTGCCGATGGGTTGCCAGCAGGTGTTAACCTAAGTTAGGGTTGGGTCTCAATTAGCATGATCGACAAGAGTTGGTGGGTCTTTGGGTGAACCACTTGCACATGGAGTAGACCCTTTAGAAGACCCACGCCACACTCCACGAGACTCAAGAGAGGCAAGCGAGGAGTAAAGCTCAGATTGCCCAGCTCATGCGCATGTTCGACACTCTTCGGTCTTTGCTTTCAGATATCGAGACCCAGAACCCGAAGTTCCAGATCGTATAATATTTTGTATTAAAATATTTTTTCTAAAACAAAATTATTTAATATATAAAATATATTTTCAAAATTATTTAATATAATTATAAAAAAAATTAATGTAATTTTTATAAACCGACGGGTGAAAACGAACGCCATCCCACATCATAACCTCGATGAAAGCTGATGGGACCTTCATTGGAATTCTGCCGTCGATTTTCATTGGTTATGTCCAATGGCTTTCATCAGAGATATGATTTTTGACGATGTTATATCGACAACCATTTTATGCCAGTATTTGTTGGAAATACGGCTATTCCGACGACTTTGGACGGGATTGGTCATCAAAATTAGCTGTGTTTTCTTGTAGTACCAACAACTCTTTGGAATTCATTCACGAAACCACTCGAATTCGAGAAACTACTCGAAACCAGAGATGTTGCTCATCCCTTTTCATAGATTTTACACAAAAAATCAAAAAGTCGAGAAGATAGATTTAGGGTTTTATAACAAGGATATTTGGGATTTTTTTGGGTTGGGTTTTAGTTCACAGGCATGTACCAATCGGATTACTTAATAAGGTTTAGTGAATTACATCTTTAACCATTTCAGTTTTTAAATTCAAACTGACATAATCAAAGTATGTAATAAGGTTTACAACTTTATATTCGGGTGTAATAAGAATTTAAACTACACAATATGTGGAATTATGATTGTGGTCAAATTTCGTGTGTTTGTGATGCTACAACCATACTTTAATGTGGAAATAGATAAAAAAAAATAATAATAATATACCCAATAAATTATATCTTTTATTTTGCAAACTTATCACTATTAACTTTATAAGGTAGTAATAAATTCACTATTTAGTAGATAGATTTTGACTCAGTAAAAAATAGAGAAAATTTGATAGACCTTGTTAACTTGCAACTAATTATACAAGAAAATCGCTAATCTGAAACTTGTTCATTTCTATTTGTCTTGTATTAAGACAAACCAAGCTTGGTATAATCAAACTCCATTAAGAATAAGTTATTAGCTTGAATAAGACATTGTTTTGCATCAACCAAAATAACAAAAATGTAGTAAATTGCAATGAAAATACCTAATGAGAGGATCGAAGTAGAGAACTATAATTGAAGAAGAAAAAGAAAGTAAAAAAGTTTTATAATTGCTAGGGTGATAGAGAAGGTGATTTTTTAATTTCCCATGTGCTAAGTTTATGGTTGGTCTTTGTTGACTTTAACCTCATAAAGAGAAACAAAAAGGTGTGACCCTTAGTTTCGCCTCCGAGAAGTCATGGCGGCCTCCGCACGAGTGTCCCAAGCTTCTACTGATTGTTGCACGGGATAATTCTCTCCTTTTAATAGAATCATATTCTTCTCCTCCCTCGGTTGTCTCTATTAATTTCACTTCCGTATCGAGCTTCATCTCATCGCTGCCTGTCCTTGTTGCTTATCTGTTTACTCTAGTTAAATCTATAGGCTCATCACTAGTGAAAGCTTGCTTGGATCTAGGGCATGTGACAAGTGTAGCTGATAGGATTGCGGTAGTATTGGACTTGATCACACGGAAACAAAAGTCGAAGAGAGGAAATATGGAGAAGAACAAGGATTAAGGGAAACTTCACGAGGCTAAAAAAGTCTTTAGTTTTTATTAAGCAATGTCATTTTAACCCGAACGAATTAGTTGGTACTAGAAATGTTAGAAAAAGTAAACGCACTTATATAATAGCCTGTCATCAATTAGAAGCGGGCAAAATGGTGATGAATTGCGATTGGTCTAGCTTGAGCTTGATCAAGATCCAATATGTACTATATATTTTGAAACATTTGTGAGATGCCAAAGAGAGTGTTTAAGTGTGTAAGGCTTTAAAGAGCGAAAGACCTAAAGAGAAAAGATTACATTGAACGAACTTAAGAAAATCGAGTCGCAAATCTTCTATTCTCTCCGGCAAGCTTTACTGTTCGATTCCTTCTATATCGCCTTCTTTCTCTCTATCTTCTCCTTCCTCTATCTGACTCTCCCTCTGTTTATGTTGCAGACATTTGATAGACCTAATCCTATCATTGGTGTCAAAGGGTATGGAAGCATAGCTCAACCTATCACCGCACTCCTTAAAAAGAATAGTTTCAGCTGGAATGAGCAAGGACAGTTAGCGTTTGAAGCTCTTAAGGCAGGCATGACTAAGCTGCGGATGTTGAAGCTACCAGGATAGTAATTCCAAAAGGATTTCCCTTCATTCCAAATCTACTAAAACATTTCCACTGCAGTAGCAGTGGAGGGCACGGAGGACTCCTCAAAACATATAAGTGAATGAATGCAGAATTGTATTGGCTGGGAATGAAACAAGCGATTGAACAGTTTATAAAAGAATGTCAAGTTTGTCAGACATGTAAGTATTCTATGCTGGAACCGGCATGTTTGTTAAGTTCACTTTCTGTACCGAGACAAATATGGTCTTATATGAGTATGGATTTTGTAGAAGGATTGCCGAAATCAAGAGGTTATGATTTTGTGTTGGTGGTGGTTGATAGATTGAGCAAGTACGGCCATTTTATACCTTGTTTACAGCCATTACAGTGGTTGCAGCCTTTGTACAGAACATAGTGAGGTTACATGGATTCCCCGAGACAATTTTTTCAGACAGAGACAAAATTTTCTTGAGTAATTTCTGGTCTGAAATGTTTCAAGTGCAGGGAACAAAATTGAGGAAGAGCAGTGCGTACCACCCTCAGACCGATGAACAGACCGAAGTCTTAAATAGATGCTTGGAGTCTTACTTGAGATGCTTTGTGCATGAGAAACCATCTAGTTGGGTGCGATGATTACCATGGGTTGAGTACTCGTACAACACCTCTTACCATTATGTCATCAAGACATCTCCTTTTCAGGTAGTTTATGGGAGATAACCACCCAAGCTGCTCACGCATGTCGATATCCCTACTAATAATGATCTGGTGGAAGTAATGATCAAAGACAGGGATGAACTAGTCAAGAATCTGAGGGTTAACACGACAGAGGCGCAAAGGCAGATGGAAAAGTCAGCGAATAAACAGAGAAAAGATGTAAACTGGGAAGTTGGTGATTCAGTTTATATCAAGCTGAGACCGTACAAGCATGTATCGGTGGTCCAACGGGTCAACAAGAAAATCTTGCCTCGTTATTTCGGTCCTTATAAGATTGTGCAGAAGGTGGGAAGAGTAGCTTATAAACTACAGTTACCAGTGGGGTATGCGATCCACCCAGTTTTTCATGTGTCTCAACTCAAGTCAGTGGTGTAATCGGGTGTTGTGACTCAAGAGATACCTCCAAAGTTCACTAGCGAACTGCAGAAGGAAACACATCCCGAGTCAGTGCTAGTGTTAAGGAAACGCACGCTGAGTAAGAGGTCGGAGCCGTTGATTCATTGGGAACAACCTCTTGACAATGAGGATTTGTTGGAGGAGGTGTCAGAATGCAGCGGCATTTCCCTGGATTTCACCTTGAGGACAAGGTGAGTCATTTACGCAGGGGTATGATAGGCTTGCGGCAACATTGGACTTGACCACACATAAACAAAGACCTAAAGAGGAAATCTTTACTGTGTGATTCCTTCTATATCGCCTTCTTCCTCCATCTTTCTTCCTCTCTATCTTCTCCAACCTCTATCTTACTCTCCTTCTTTTCCTATTGCAGACATTTTATAGACGTAATCCTATCAGTAGCTTCGTGGTCGAGTGACAATGTTGCTAGTTATAGCAAAACTCAGTCAGTATCTGATGCTATAGAAGTACCGCTTTCCATTCCAAAGCCAGAAAAAACCCTCCCAAAACTTCGGTTTTGAGTCTGCCTTTGTGGTCAATGAGGATATGAGGAAGGATGATGCTTCTCCTCAACAAAAATCTTTTGCAAGCTTGGTTAGGCTTAAGAGATTGGAGATGATGGTTTAACCTACACTTCATGTCTCTGGTGTTTCGTTCATTTTACTTTAGAATGAAAATATTGTCTTTGGTAAGGAGGAGTTTCGTGAGTTTTTGTTTGCTTAGTTCCATGGTCATCCGTCGTATATGGGAAAAATCATAGGTATTGTGAATGTTCTTTGGACTCGGTATGGTTCAAGGATCTTTGTTCATAAAGTGGGAAATGGTTTGTTTCTTCATAAGGTTCCTAATTCAAAAACCATAGAGATTTTGCTTGGTCAAAATTTATGAAATGTTGCAGGCGATGCCATGTTTGTCTCTCAGTGGTAGCTGGAGCTTACTCCGAAAGATCTTACGCTCACAAAAGCTCAAATAATTGTTAAGTTTTGGAGAGTTCCATATCTTTTCTTTAACCATGAAAGTGCATGTCGCATTGTGTCAGCTGTTGGAACTCCAAAAAGCCTTCATCCGGAGATTGAAAGGTAGGTCATCTTCGAGATGGCCAAGGTTCTCATCGAGGTCAACTTTATCGAGGATTTCTTATCCAAAATTGTATATGGTTTTAGTGGTGGTTGTAAATTCAAGATCAGTGTCTCCTACATGTGGTTTCCAAAGATTCCAAGGCAAGTGAAAGAGGTAGCCTATGCATGTGAACTCGCTCATGATTTGGGTAAGAAGCATCCAAGTCGAGGTCAAGGAGTAGAAAGCCAAGCCCCTCTAAAGGTAAGAGTGCAACTCGGTCTCAAGAAAAAATGCGTGATGTGCGGGAAAATTCTTTAGTTGCAGAGGTAATTCTACCTAATCCCATTGATGCAGCTGCCAAGACTGTGGCGTATGCTTATAGCTTGGAGAAGGGGCAGTTGGGAGCAGATGATGTGGTAGTTGACCCATGACCTCGTGATGTGGTTGTTGATCTAAGTCCTCAACAAAGTGTTCATAAGAATAAGATGGTTGGAGAGTCCGCAAAGGCACTCAAATAAGTGGAATATGAGGTTTTGATGGTTTCCCGAAAATCTAGCAGTAATCGGGATGTAAGACATCAATAGTCCTAGGTAACTAATGACTAAATAATCCTAGAAGGTAACTAATGAGTAAATAGTCCATAAACCCTCTTTGGTGCATTTTTTGAAACAAAAGTACAACAAGGTAATTTTAGAAAATTATTGAAAGCAATTCCTCCGGGACGGAATGTGTGGGGGTAATTTCTCTAGTAATGGATAAGTCATATATGTGAATATTATGCTAGTTTTTATTGCTATTTTGCATCATCCTCATTCATATAGTACTTATTTGATCTAAATTTAAGTTAGTATTTTGCATAATTCATGTATTAGAGTTAAGAACCATACATTTGCACAATTTATTCGTTTTTGGTCTATTTAGGTGGATTATAGCCAACTCTTGGAGGAATGGAAGCTAAAGACCAAGATCTAGAAGCAAATAAGCATCAACGAGAGGGATAAGCCTCGAGGAAGGATGTTCGATCCCCAACTCGTGATTTTGTGCCAAGAAAATAGACCAAAATAATTTAAGCACGAAATTCTTGTCTACTGGTCATGAAAAGATATCGAGAATTTTGGCTAAGGGAAATTCTTGGGCATGTGGTCGTAAAATCATTCAAGAATTCTGACATCCGCCTTGTTTTTAGTTGTTCTGATTTGATTTGTCTATGGTCGACCTTGTTCTGTTTTAAAACATTAAAATCCAAATATTTAGGGTTTATGGTAGACATCTTTTACATTTTTTTTTTAGTTTTTGAAAATAGTTGAGGGAGAGAGAGAGAGAAATAGTTGGAGACCCTTTTGGGGATGATGATCTTTGGATGATCATCTCCCATCTATTGAGATTTGTTCATCATTTCTCTTATCTTTCTTTCATTATGTTTATGGTTATTTTCTTGTTTTGTTTTATGTCTTTGGTGTTCTAATAATGAAGTGATAGGTTGATGGATAAGTATATCTTAGGATTTGGTGGTTGGATCTTATATTTAAGTTGATAGATATGTGGATTCCTTCACATAGAGTGGTATTAATGTTAGATATAACTTAATCAATTGGATTTAGAAGCTCGGAAGTTTATCGCCCGAGAGGTGTTCGATGAAATGGCCGAATGACTTTTTGTGAGCTATCCTTCCTAGCCAATGAGAGTTAGGTGGATAATGGTCTTAGTAAGGTTGTTTATAATGCTTGTTAGTCTTTGAATTGGTCACGAGACTTAGTTTGATTTATTAACCAGAAAATGGTTTATTACCATGAGAGTGTGATGTATAATTGTTGCGTCTCATGTCCTAGGATGGTTCTTAATGAGTTGTTAAACATCATTGATTAGATTACTATTTTCTTTTGATTAATTGCCTTGCGTGAAACCTATTGCTAGTTAGTGCTTGTTATTGGGTTTGTGTTGGTTTCTTAGTTGGAGTTTAGTTTGTTTCTTGTTTGTGATGAGTTGCTTTAGTCTATCAAATTATCTTATCTATTATTGTAGTTTAAGTCCAATTCTTGCAATCCTAATGTATTGATTCTAGATTCTCTGTAGATTCGATCTACATCGACACGATACGTACAAGAGCTTAATTGGTATTTGAACGTGTGAAAACCTCTTATATTAATAAGCTCATGTGGCGGTTGTTTGGGATCCTCAAATATGTGTTATGGTGTACCCTAGGTCTGCCCAAATGGTTACTTGCGTGTTTTCTTGGCAACAGCGAATGTTAGTGTTAGAGTCTTGTTCATGTACGCTTTTAATAAGGCTAACAAGAGATAGGAACTGTGGCATGATCTGGTTAATCTCAACACTAAATTCCCCTTGATTCGCTCTCCTTGGACAATCATTAGGGACTTCAATCAAATTTGCAGGAGCAGTCATCTCTCGGGGTATCGAGATGCTGAGATTGATCTCTATGGAGTTAGTGATTTTGAGCTATCTTTGCAGGATTCTAAGATGTTTGAGGACCCTTCAAAAGGTATCTCGTTTACATGGTGGAATAAAATAACGGAGGATATAGTCTTTACTAAGATTAACTACGCCTTTATTAATGAGCAATTGAGATAGACTTTTTTCTGATGCGTTCATTGAGTTTCTTGAACATAGTCAATCAAATCATGCTCTTTGTTTAGTCACAATTCCTTGTATGATTCTGAGGTGTTGCCAATTCAAGCAGGTTCGATCTTTCAAGATGAGAGGTTTGAATAAACACTATTTCACTGGCATATCTGAAAGAGTAAAGGAAAAGGAGCATATCTGAAAGGGTAAAGGAAAAGGAGCGAGAGATTATTAAGCTTCAGTGTCAGCTTCTATTGGATTATTCAGTTCATAATGCTAGTGAGGGAGCATTTTTGCCAGTTGGAACAAGCTCTTAACTGTTGAGGAAACGTTTTTAGGTCGAAATCTCGTACTCATTGGCTACACCTCAATGACAAAAACTCATCATTCTACCACAAGGTAACCATTGAGAGGAATTTTAGAAATCACATTCATTTCCTTATGAATGTTGAAGGTATGCGACTGATGGAGTTTGCTGATCTAAAATCCCATGCATGATAGTACTCCAAGTCAATTTTTGGCCATACTACCATGGCTTTTGCTCATGTATTAGTGCCTGAGTTGCAAAATTTACTCCATTTCCGTTGTTCTTTAAAGGATTGTGCTAGTCTTATTAAAGAAGTGTCTGAAGATGAAGTTCATTCAACTTTTTTAGCTATGCCTCAAGGTAAATGTCCAGGACCAGATGGCTACGTAGTGGAGTTCTATTGTTCTGTTTGATTAGTTGTTGGGAAAGATGTTGTTGGTGCTGTAAGGGAGTTCTTCTTCATGGTTAGGCTTCTCAAGGATCTAAATAGTACAACCATTTGCTTAATTCCTAAATCTCCGGAAGCTTATAAGTTGGCCGAGTTAATACCAATTAGTTGTAATCTCACCTACAAGATCATCGTGAATATAATGGCTAATAAGATCAAACCAATTATGCAGAAATGTCTCTCTCCTGACCAAGTGGCTTTCTTGAAAGGTAATAGCCTAGGGGAGAATGTTTTGTTGGCATTAAAGGTTATCCACAATGTTGATTTTACTTTCTAACCGTAACTCATAGATTGATCTGTATCGATTTGAACACACAAGAATTTGTTAACCCAGTTCGTGACCTTGTCACTACGTCTGGGGTGGAATCGACTCTCCACAATCCACTATAAGAAAGGTTTATAACACACAACATTTCTAACTTATCTGTGTAATTGATTACAGGAACAACAACTATAAGAAAGAAGAATAAGATTGAGAAGAGTTCTTCCAAGCAACGCTTCTTGGATGGAAAGATTCAGAAGACGATTCCGTTGAAGAAATCTCTGAAGATCCAAGCCATGAACGAAGCTTAACCTTGAAGCTCATAGTCTATCTCTCTCTCTCTCTCTGGATTCATCGTACCAGTTTCTCTCACTCCGCCTGTTCTGTTAAATCCTCTGTAATACAACAACCAAGAAGATGAAGATACAATTTGTATTATACACGAACACAAAAAACACTTGGGCTTGGCCCACTTATTCTTCTTCTATGTTACCAAATGTTAGTCTGGCCCATGAGTGGCTCAATTTATTTGTAGGCTGAAAATTGGTCAACGATCCACAAAACTCCACCTTGACCATCTTCAGACAAAACCCTAACATATCGGAACCTTTCCACTTCCTTCATTTCTTGTCTTTTAAAAAAAAAACGAAGAAAAAGCGGCGAAGTCCTGGATGAATTTTTCGCGAAGCTCTTGATGAAAAAATTCCAGATTCATCGGTGTTTTTCCAGTCATCGGCGTACCTGATCGAGTTGCTAACTTCGATTTCTGACTCCTCTAGTAAGTTCACTGTACCGATTCTCAATCAATATACTTATCTTCTTCGATAATCCTTACAAAAAAAAACATCCTTCCTTGACTTCTTTGTTCTTTTATACCTCAGATAGAACACTTCATGAGCTCCACCTAAAAGATAGCTCATAAACTCCACCTGAGCCGAACTTACTTGATTTCCATTTAAGGAACTATCATGTCGATTTCCCTGGGACCTGATCTTAAAGAAGATTAAGATCCCTTGTTCCTCTCAGGTAACTCTCTGTTCAAATTTACTGATTTACCAAAAAAAAAAACTTTAGTACTAGTGACCTTTGACTTGTACTAACTCGCTTCCTTTTTCTTTGTCCCTGCGAGATAAATTGGTATACTAAGTCAGAGATGTCACCTGATGCCGAGGACTTTACTCAAAACAGATTCACCAGCTCACTGCAGAGCTGGAACTTGTTACAAGGTACTGTTTTCGTCAAAAAATCTGCAGGATTTTCCGTTGTGTGAACTTTGTTTAAAGACATCACACCATCTGATACTAGGTCTCTAATGAAATGATACCTAGTATCAATGTGTTTAGTTCTCTCATGATGCGCTGCATTCTTAGCTAAAGCAATCGCACTTTGTGAATCACAACCAATTGAAACCTTAAAATTTTGAAAACCCAATTCTGAAACAATCCCTTTAATCCACACTGCTTCCTTCCCTGCTAGAGACAGAGCCATGTATTTTGCCTCAGTAGTGGACAAAGCTACAACAGATTGTAAACAAGATTTCCATGAAATTGTGTTACCCCCAACTTTGAACACAAAACCTGTAACTGATCTGCGTCTGTCCAAGTCTGTAGCATAGTCTGAGTCTGAAAAACTTTCAACATTAAAATGTGAATGTCTCTTGAAAGTTAAACCTTGATTGTAGGCTCCTTTAACATATCTTTGTATCCAATTAACGGCTAACCAGTGTTGTTTTCCTGGTTCTGACATAAACCTACTTACCAAACCTACTGCAAAACTAAGGTGAGGATGCGGCCCAATCATTGCATACATTAAGATACCAACTATACTGGAATATGGTTTATCTCTCATGTATAGTTGCTCTTCATCTATTTCTTCTGGATATAGAGCTCTTAGTTTGAAGTGTGAGGCAGTTGGAGTAACCACTGACTTACTCTCAAACATATTGAAGGTTTTTAAAACCATTTCCAAATAGCTTGACTGAGAAAGAACTAAAGTTCCTTTCTCCCTGTCTCGTAGAATATCCATTCCTAGAATTCTTGAGACCTTCCCCAAATCCTTCCTTTCAAACTCGTTGTTCAAAATTTCTTTCAGATCCTTGATAACTAGCTTATTTCCCGAAGCAATAAGCATATCATCCACATATAAAAGTAAGAAAATAGCTTTATTTGTCCCTGGATCTTTCAGATACACACACCTGTCAAAACTACTTCTCTTAAACTTCTGTTCCTTCATGAAAGTATCAAATCTTAGATTCCATTGTCTACGACTTTGTTTTAATCCGTACAATGATCTTTTAAGTAAGCAGACCTTTCCTTGATCTTTTCTTTGAATGAAGCCTTCAGGTTGATCCATTAATATTCTCTCATCTAGCTTAATGTGTAAGAACACAGTCTTAACATCCATCTATTCCAAATCATAATCTAGATTTACCACTAGAGATAGAATGAGTCTAATAGAAACATGCTTGACCACTGAAGAGAAAATTTCGTTGTAGTCAACACCTTCCTTTTGAGAGAAACCTTTAGCAACCAACCTGACCTTGTACCTTTTTGCCTCAACACCTGGTATTCCAGGTTTTAGTTTACAGATCCATCTACATCCCACAAGTTTCTGCTTGTCAGGTTTTTGAATCAGAATGCACGTCTCATTTTTCTTCAGGGAATCCATTTCTTCTTCCATGGCTCTTTCCCACTATTTCCATTTAGAACTCCTTCTTGCCTCTTCATAGGTCTTAGGCTCTTCTATAGTTATATCATCCACAGCTGATAGTGCATAACCTACAAAATCAGATTCTTCATATCTTGAAGGTGGTCTTATATTTTCTCTTCTATCTCTGTCTCTTGCTAACAAGTACTCTCATAGATCTTCAGATGATGATGAACCTGGTTCCGAATGTTCTGCTTCATATTCATTTGAACCATTAGAATCCTCTTGATATCTACTAGATTCTCCTGAACTTGAGGAAGATGACTCACTTCCTGCCTCTGAATTCATATTCTCTTGATAATTTGAACCTGATGGTCCTGAGATCAGATCTTCTTTGAAGTACACTCTTCTTGTCTTCTTCTTAGATTTGTCTGTAGGCTTATCTTCAACTTGTTGATCTGTTTCCACACCATTGGAGGTATTTTTAAATACCTCATTCTCGTGGAACACAACATTTCTGCTTGTGATACATTTATGATCCTCAGCTATCCAAACCCTGTAACCTTTAACCCCAAAAGGATATCCAACAAATACCCTTTTGACTGCTCTGGGATTAACCTTTTCTTGAGTAACATGAACAAAGGCAGAACATCCAAAACGCCTTAGGTGAGAAATACTTAGTTTGTATCCTGTCCACATCTCTTCAGACAGTTTAAACTCAATGCTAGAGTTTGGAGATCTATTAATCAGATACACTGCGGTGGAGGTTGCTTCTGCCCAAAACTCTTGACCCAAACCTGATTCACTTAGCATGCATCTGACCCTTTCCATAATTGTTCTGTTCATCCTTTCAGATACCCCATTCTGTTGAGGTGTGTAAGTACACAATCCATTGTAAGTCCTTAAGTATTTAGCCCTTTTCCTTGTTTGATTTTCGACTTCTTCTTTCCATTCTTTGAATTTCATGAATGCTTCATCCTTGGTCTTCAAGAGATAAACCCATACTTTCTTAGAGTAGTCGTCTATAAAGCTGATGAAACATTTACATCCTCCAAGACTCTCGGGTGTTGATGGAGACCCCCAGAGATCAGAATGAATATAGTCTAGTATCCCTTGTGTAGTATGTTTAGCTGTCGGAAACTGTTGTTTGTGACTTTTCCCTAAGGCACAGTTATCACAAAAACTCAAAGTCCTGACATCCTTCTCTCGAATATATCCATTCTTAACCAAAACATTCATGTTGTGCAAACTCATATGACCCAGTCTTGAGTTCCATATCTTGGTCATATCAGGTTGTTCCCTGACAATGTTTACTTCACCCTTTATTACTGAACCCTGTAGGTAGTAAAGTCCTTGATCATACTTTCCTGTAAGTACCTCAATACCATCTTTGAAAAATCTGACAATCCCGTCTTTACCTTCATATATGCAACCTGCTTTTTCAAGCATCCCATATGAAATAAGGTTCTTTGACATCTCTGGTATATACCTAACATCACTTAGCACAATAGTATTTCCATCAGGAATTTGGAATTTAACCTTTCCTATACCTTTAACTCTGCAAGAAGTATGGTTTGCCATTGATACCTTTCCTCCTTGGAATTCCTTTAACTCAGAGAAATTCTCCTTGTTTGTGGTTATATGAAAAGTGCAGCCTGAGTCTAGAACCCACTTTTCTCCAGACTCTTGAGTACTTACAGTGAGGGCAATAGGTTGTTTAGCAGTGTCATTATTTGCAAATTCTTGTTTCTTGTTTTGTCTATCTGGACAATCCTTTTTCTAGTGGCATTCTTTTCCACATACAAAACAACCACTTCTATTGTTTTTGTTATACCTTGGCCTTGATTTTGATCTACCTTTTGACTATCCTCTGTGGTAGCTGATTTTTCCATTTCCAATTCTGTTTGATCCTTTGCTCTGTCTTCAACGTGACTCCACATAAAGACCCTCAGCAGTAGACTTGTTTCTATGCTCCTGGCCACTCTCTTTCAGCTCAACTTCCAACCCATAGGCTGCATTGGTCACATCTGAGACTGTCAATCTCTCTTTTGCATTTCCATACTTTAGCGTATGAACAACTGGAGCATAAGTCTTAGGAAGACTCAGGAGAAGCCGTATAGCTTGGTCTTCATCACTGACAGTGACATCAAGGCTCTCAAGATCATCTACCAGCTTTAGGAAATCATCCAGGTTATCCTCTATTGACTTTCCTTCAGTCATTTTGAAATTTGCGAATCTTTGCTTTAAGTAGATACGATTAAGGAGTGTCTTGGTCTGATAATCTTGTTCAAGAGCTATCCACATTTCTCTGGCAGTCACAAACTTTTTAATCTTCCTGAGAATCTGATCACTTCCACTCATACTTATCAGATTTCTAACTCTCATGTCCTTTCCTTCTTGCAGATCATTTGCCATAATGGCAGCAGCCCTTGCAGCGGCCCTTTCTTCAGCAGTCTGAGAGGATTTGCTATCTGGGATTGCACTATCACTCCCGGTGACATCTTCATCTAGGATCTTGTGGAGTCCCAGTAACTGTAACTGGGTATAACCTTGTGTTTCCATATACCAAAGTCTCCTTTTCCTGTGAACTTTTTCACATCGAATCTTCCTTGAAACGACTCCATAAACTTTGACTAATCTGATCTATTCTTCTCAGGAAACAAGACCAGTCACAAGAAAACCATGGAACAAGGAACCAATGGAGACGATGTCTCGGTGCACAACCAATAGTTCAAAGAAGATCTAAAAGCTAAGTGCCTCTGCTTCTAGTTCCTCTACCTTTCTCTGATACCTGATCTCGCTCTGGTCCTGGAGCTCTGATACCAATTGTTGATTTTACTTTCTATTCGTAACTCAGAGATTGATCTGTATCGATTTGAACACACAAGAATTTGTTAACCCAGTTCGTGACCTTGTCACTACGTCTGGGGTGGAATCGACTCTCCACAATCCACTATAAGAAAGGTTTACAACACACGACGTTTCTAAATTGTCTGTGTAATTGATTACAGGAACAACAACTATAAGAAAGAAGAACAAGATTGAGAAGAGTTCTTCCGAGCAACGCTTCTTGGATGGAAAGATTCAGAAGACGATTCTGTTGAAGAATACTCTGAAGATCCAAGCCACGAATGAAGCTTAACCTTGAAGCTCGTAGTCTATCTCTCTCTCTCTGGATTCATCGTACCAATTTCTCTCACTCCCTCTGTTCTGTTAAATCCTCTGTAATACAACAACGAAGAAGATGAAGATACAATTTGTATTATACACGAACACAAAAAACACTTGGGCTTGGCCCACTTATTCTTCTTCTATGTTACCAAATGTTAGTATGGCCCATGAGTGGCCCAATTTATTTGTAGGCTGAAAATTGGTGAACGATCCACACACAAGTATAACCTTCCTTCTTTTCTAAACAGTGATATTCTTATGGTGGACATTTGGCACCATAAGTTAGGACCTTGTATTGAAGATCTTAGAGGTGCACGACTTTTCTCAGCTTTTTATCACTTGGATTCCTGAATGCATATCTTCTATGAGGTTCTCGATAGCCATAAATAGTGAGCTTCCTGGGTTTCTTCTAAGACAAAGAGGACTTAGGCAAGGTGATGTGTTATCTCCTTACTTGGTCATTTTGATCATGGAGCCCCTGTCAAAGGTGTTAGATAAGGGGCTCTCGGATGGGAAGTTCCAGGAAAATTCTCAAGTTGAGTTAGCTTTGAGTGCCTAATCAACTCCTCCCTTCTTTGCTTGGAAAATTCTCATGTTGTTGCTTCAAGCCTCCATTTACCTGATTTGGAGAGAGAGGGATCGAAGAATATTCACCTCAACTTCATCTTCTTCCTCGAGTTTGAGGTAAGAGCTCGATAGAATAATCCATAATCAGCTAATCTATATCCCCTAAAAGATTTACTTTCAACTATTTCTCTTCTTAGTTATTACTTTAGGCGTATTCTTAATATACTAGTATAAGGTAGTCTCTAATTGCCTCTAATGTTCCATAATATCTCTAGTACCGGCTCACAAGCGATAGCGTATAGTGCATTCACCCCAAGGCCTGAGATCCAAAAAAATGTTTTAGTTATGATAGTTTAATTTTTTTGTATTTTATTTATATTAAATTATGATTTACAAACTATGATTTACTCTCTTGAAATTTAGGGGTGTTATTGGTTTATGTATTTAGATAGAGTTATAGAAATTTAAAAATTATTTAGATTCTAGTGTTATTGAATCAAAATTTCTCAAAACTCAACTAAAATTTGGTATTATTAGTTATATATTTGTAACGAGTCTTCTAAAATCTTTAGAACTCTAGAGTTATTGAATTCACGATTTCATAAAGTTTATGAAATTTTTGTTTTACTGATTTGTCATGAAAAATCTTCTAGTCATTGAATTAAAGTATTGCGTTATTGGTTTGTTGATTATACACCTATTCGTTTACAAAATACAATCTTCAAAACTACTGCATTTTGATGAAAAATTCTTAAATTCATTCATTATGACTAAAAAATATAAAAAAATTCTTAAAAATAGAAAAATCAAAAATAATTAATCTGAAAATAATAATAAAAATAAAATAATTAGTAATAAAATTTGACATAACATCAAATTTGAAAAAAACATTGGTACAATTTATGATTTTTGTTAAGTACATTTTATATAAAAGACACAATAAAATATATTTAATATTTTGAATGTATTTCATATGTGAAAATATTTTATATTTATATTTTGAATATATTTTGCATTATAGAAGTAAGAATTTATAAGAGTATTCAATACTTTAGAGAAAACATTGAAAGTCTTAAAATTAACTTTATTAAAAAAATTTAGATAATTTTTAAAGCTCTGGAAAAATATAAAAAAAAATTCTAAATCTTTTTCTTTCGAATCACGAAAATATAGATCTTATAACACCTTCATATTTTTGATATACAAATTGATGAGTCTCGGATCCGGCTCAAGATGAGAAAAGGCCTATCTATGGATGAGGAAGGCACTTTGGGCCTGAATCCGGATCTAAATCTGGATCCAGTTTTGGATTTCCGGGTTTCCAGCACTTGCGTCATTTCTAAGCGCAACTCTGTTTTAAAAAACCTATCTCTCTCTCTCTCGCCGCCTTCCTCTCTCATACTATTCGCGTACCTTCGTTTTGGATCTCTTCGTCGATGGTAAACATATCTTCCCGTCTTACCTTGTGATTTTTTCTCTCACTCTCTAGATCCGGTTATTGATACCAAGGGTTTATTACACCTTTGTTCGATCTCTCGGGTGTTTTGTGATACTTTTTATATTGTTTTTAACTTGATTTTCAGGCTTTACCTAACCAGCAAACTGTCGATTATCCTAGCTTTAAGCTTGTTATCGTTGGTGATGGAGGCACTGGTACTATTTCCAGCTTCTTCTCTCTTTTTTTCATATACATACAGACGATTCTTTCAATTTTCTATTTAGATCAAAATTGTTTTGAATTAGGTTTTTTTTTCTTCTGCTTTGGGCTATGTGTTCGAATAAGTAATCTCGATTAGTAGTGTAGATACTGCAGAGTTCAAAATTCTGATTATAAAAACACACAATTCTAGAGTTTGCTGTTTCGATAGAGTTTGTGATGTTACCTATCTTTGTTACTTTTAAATGCTTAATGTATGTCTCTATTAGTAATCCTGATCCGTCGGAGTTCAATTCTTAGATAATCCGAAATGGTTTCAGTTTAATTGAATATGGTAAACTTGCGCAGGGAAAACCACATTTGTAAAGAGACATCTTACTGGAGAGTTCGAGAAGAAGTATGAACGTAAGTAGTTGCCAGCCCTCCTGAAACATACAATCAAACCTTATATTCACAGATTCTGATGCGTTCCTGTTTTTGTTTATGCAGCCACTATCGGTGTTGAGGTTCATCCTTTAGATTTCTTCACTAACTGTGGCAAGATCCGGTTTTACTGTTGGGATACTGCTGGACAAGAGAAATTTGGTGGTCTTAGGGATGGATACTAGTAAGTACTACTCTTTTTTTATTAGGACATTAGTTTTTGTTATCTATCTAAGTGTCCTACCTCAATCTAGAATATTCTAGTGTTGGTAGTTTGGTTATGATTTGAAGCTCAATAACATGATTGTATATAGCAGTATGAAAAGCTACCGTATAAGATCATAGTTGCGGATAGTTTGTATGATACAAATATGTGTCTTGTATTGTTGCAGCATCCATGGACAATGTGCCATTATCATGTTTGATGTCACAGCGCGTCTGACATACAAGAATGTTCCAACATGGCATCGTGATCTTTGCAGGTATGTACTAACACACAGAAGATAGAATTTGGTGTGTGTATGTAGCAAACAATTGGTTAAATGAATACGTCTTGTGTCGTCAAATTTCACGGTACAGGGTGTGTGAAAACATCCCAATTGTTCTTTGTGGGAATAAAGTTGATGTGAAGAACAGGCAAGTGAAGGCCAAGCAAGTAACATTCCACAGGAAGAAGAATCTTCAGTATTACGAGATATCTGCCAAGAGCAACTACAATTTCGAGAAGCCATTTTTGTACCTTGCTAGAAAGCTCGCCGGGTAGCCATTCAAATCCTTTATTCCAGTATTGTGAAATGATTTCTGAAATCGTACAAAAATTGAGGAATCTGTTCTGTTAACCCTCAGGGACGCCAACCTTCACTTTGTTGAGTCACCTGCCCTTGCTCCTCCAGAAGTCCAGATCGACATTGCTGCTCAGCAACAGTAATCCATCCGAACCCATCTTATTGTATATTCATTTCGGTTTATAATTTTGACTGTAAATTAAATAACTATACATGTGTAGGCATGAGGCTGAGCTTCTTCAGGCAGCAACTCAGCCACTCCCTGATGACGATGATGACACCTTTGAGTAGAGAGAAGATTCTTCACTATGTGGCCCGTCTAAGCATTATCAAATTTAGGTGATTACCCGTTGTGGTGAGGGATTGTCTAAACGTTTGTTTCAGAATGCTATTTTATTGTGTTTGGTACCTTTTTGATATGAAGTTTGAGATCAAGGTTTGCTTTTTGCCGCGTGCACTAGTAATTCTCTTATCTTAGATGTGTTTCACTTGTTCAAAAGTCTCGCAAAGACCTTGTCTCAAAATTATCCTTCTTGTTTTGGCATTGCGGGCAAACCGCTTAATACTGCGTCACTGACTCCAAAGCCAGAGCCTTTCTACGAATACTTGGTTGTGGTCATCTTCCTCGGTTTCGTTTAGAGTTTCTGAGAAATGAAGAAGCTGTCAAAGAAACTGTCAAGCTTTGTAATAACCACGAGAAGAGATACACACATAAAAGTTAATTATTTCCAATCGTGAAGATAAATTGATTTAAAGTTAAAATTCTATTTTGGAAATTAATGCAGCTCTTCGAATATTCAGCAAAACCAAAATACAATTCATGCAATTTTATGGGCGGATTCATGTTGTTTTCTCTTCATCTAATTTCTCGTTTATTGAATCATACAACAGATTTTTTTTACCTGTTGTGTCTGAAGTTTAGCTTGTAGTTCGACTTTTGTAAACTCCTCTCTCTTTGAGTGGAATATTTGTAATGAACGTTGAAGTTGACGAGAAAAATAAAATAAAATCATGTTACACTTGATGCCTTTTAAAGTTGAAGCCCTCGTCAAACCGGATCAATTGATCAAACAGCGCCTACATTTATAAGTTCGTAAAATTAGACAAACCGTCAGCGACGCGAAAAGAGAATTTACTTCCTCCCCAAGAACTCAATTTGGCCCCCTTCTATAGACGTTTTTAACATAAATCAATACAATCTTTTTCTCTTAGGAATCAAGATTCGATTCTTTGTTTTTCTTTATTAGTTTGCGAATCTTCCATGATGTTGGTGTCTAGGGTTTTGTCCAGAGTTTCTCGCGGCGCCGGCTTACGCTCGTTTCTCTCCTCCATCGCTAATCCGACGAGGAATCAGATTCCAGTAGTTTCCGGCCGATTTCACTCCCTTGTTCATGGGACTCCCAATAAGGTTAGATTTTTTGGAGATATTATGTGGCTGTAATGCGTTATGAATTTCCTCATTGGGGTTCGCCAGGGTTTAAGGGTTTTGTTCAAACGAATCTCAAATCTATATCTTTGGTGTGGAAAAATGATAGTTTTGTTTTGATTCGATTTCTATTGTCGTCTGTATAATAGTGTCACGATTTATGTATAAATGTCTGAATGTATATGTTTTGAATGCTCTCTTTATTGTTTCACTTGTCTTGAGGTTATTTGGATGCAAATTGGTTTGTGGAATTTCAATACCCTAACTTTTCTTGTTTCTGAACTTCTTGTAACTCTTGTGTATTTCTAATCTGAGATATAGGGACTTTCCTACTAGGTGTAGCTGCCCATTCTGTGATTTTTGAACAGCGAATTTACTTAATATGGATCCGTTTTAGTGGCAGCTTGCTGTAGCTCCAGTGTCGCTCCTAAACCATGCAACTCTTGATTTCAACGTCCTTCAAAAGTTCAGCTTTTTTTCCTCTTCATCAGCTGAATCGAAGGAAAATGAGAGTAATACCGAGGTCCCAATTAACGGCAAAGTTTCAGAGGATGTGGCAGGTGAGGCAAAAGAATCAGTTGTTGACTCGGATTACAGAGATACTGTTTCAAGTTCTACTAAAAAAAAGTTTGATAGGTCACTAAATAGATTGCGTTTTCAGCTTCAGAGACAGATTTTGAGGATTTATCAAAGGACGACTTGGTAAAGCTTGTGGTTCAGAAGGAAGATCTTTTGAAGGTTCAGCAGGAAGACATGAAAGAAATGCAAGATAAAGTTCTTCGCACATACGCAGAGATGGAAAATCTAATGGACAGGACAAAACGTAATTCTGAGAACGCCAAAAAGTTTGCCATACAGGTTTAATTTTTCCGCCAATCCATTCACTTGTTTTCTTATTCAAGTTGTTTTGCTTCATAGATAATACGGTGCTGAATATGTTTGTTGTGCTGCAGAACTTTGCAACGAGTCTTTTGGATGTGGCGGACAATCTTGGAAGGGCCTCTTTAGTTGTTAAAGAGAGTTTTTTGAAGATCGACACTTCAAAAGATTTGGCTGGTGCTGCTCCACTTTTAGAAACCCTATTGGACGGAGTGGAGATGACTGAGAAACAATTAGCAGAGGTAAATCCGTCATTCATGTTCATTTGAGGTAAATAAAGATGTTTCGAATCATTCTAAGAAGGCAATTTTATCTGTTAAATTGCAGGTATTTAAGAAATCCGGTTTAGTGAAAGAAGATCCTTTAAATGAACCGTTTGATCCAAACAGACATAACGCAGTGTTCCAAGTCCCAGATGCTTCTAAGCCAGAAGGCACTATTGCTCATGTCCTTAAGGTATTAAAGTACAAAGGAAATGTTCACTTTCTTGCTTTGCCTTAACTATGCGCTATCTTTTGGAAGTCAACACTATCTAGTTTATGAGAGAAATGTATCATGTATCCTCGGCCATTATTTTTGTAACCTTTTCTTAACTGTTTGTTTCAATCTTTGGCAGTCTGGATACACTTTGTATGATCGAGTTATACGACCAGCGGAGGTTGGTGTCACCTGCGCGGTGGATAATCAAGGAGAGAAAGAGTCTGAAGCTTGAGAAGGTGAGGAAGAGTGAAGCTTGAGAAAACACAAACAGCGAGGGAGTTAAAGAATTGTTGCAACGTCTCCCTAATTTTTCTTTTTTCAGAGTTTATAGTTCTATCTCTCATCCATCGTCGCATATTCATTGGAGGAAGGAACAAGACTCCAAAAAGTAGCAGGACATTGCTGCATTTCCATTTTCCAGGAAAGCCCTGGTTCTGTAACATTTCACAAATTTTAATGAAGCTAAAGAAACGGAACTAAGCCCGTACAGATGCTCTTGAGTTGATTCTGATGTAGATATGCTCCATTCTTGGTAAAAGCTTCAAAACTTTCTTTTGTAGCTTCTAACTTACACACATTACATACAGAAATTGAAGTGCAACAGAAGCCTAAAATAAGTTACGTCATAAAACATCATCGGAGGCTACACCAATACAAGAAGCTTCATCCTAATCCAATATGAGCCTCTTCATTCTTCAGAATTCAGACAGAGTCCCAAATTCAAGTTTCCAGTTTTTGCTTCCTGCAGAGGAAGTATAAATTCACAAGTGTGACCAAGAAAAGACAGAACAAAAGTCAGAGTCTGTTGGATTTCCGAATCCAACTTTTGTTGGATTTCCGAATCTAAATGAAGCTTTACCTTAGTTTGATCAGAGTCTGTGATGTTCATATCCAGCTCAACGGCTTTAGGCAATGGAGATTCAGTGTCGAATTCGTCAGTCTCTTCAGGTAAAGCTTCAGTTTCAGAATCCTTAGAAACCACTGTTTCTCTATGCTCAAGCATCGCAATCTACATAAAATTCAAAAGCAATAAATCATTTCCACTATTCCTACATAATCCAAAACCCTAATTTAATGATTTTTTTCCCAAATTTGGGGAAAGATAAACTTACTGGAGCGTATCTGAATCTACGCTTAGGGGACTCCTCGGTCTCACCGGAACCATTAGCGTCGGAGGCAGTAACCGTCGCTGAGGAAAGTGGCGTCCACTTATGGAGAAGCAGATGGTGAGGTGAGTTACTATTGTTGTGGTTGCTACTGCGACCGTTGGGTTTAGATGCTCGGAAAACACCAACAGATGAGGTTGAGACACGTACCCACTTCTTCTTCCATTTCCTTACACGACCACTGAAAACCGCTGTCGCTGCCGGACCACTGTATCTCGACGATGTCCGGCTTAACCTCGACCCAACACCTTCCATCAATCTCTCTCTCACAGTCACTAATCGGAAAAATGGTTACTTTTATTTATGATATCTGCTGCATATTTATTAGTTCGAAAAGGATAACTCTTTTAGTTTTCTTTTAGCTTAAAACACAGCGTTTTGGGAAGATACATATGTAAAGTACATTACTTTATCTACAAGAACTGCGTTTCATTATTTAGCTCTCAACGAGAAGAGTGAGTGAAAATGGAGTTATGCATTATCAGTTCGACGACTACGAAGACAGTTGTAAATCCGTTTTCTTCTTCCCTGAACCGCCGTCTTGGATCTCGTATTTTTCAGTCAGATAGTTTGGTCCTCTCTCGTGGTGGTGGTGGCTCTGTGTTACAGTTTGGCGGGAGGCTGAAGAAACCTCTTAGCCCCTTGGAGCTGTCTTGTGTCTCCAGAAAAATTGGACTTCTTGGAGAATCTATTCCCCGCGGTGGTGATTTCCGGTGCTTCGTGGCTTCTCCGGCGGTTGAAGCCAGCGTTAAGGAAGACAAGCTTCCTGCTGATCTTAAGGTCACCGAGACTGTAGAAGCGGATTCAAGTGTAAGAGATTTCAGTCTTTCGTCTCTCTTTTATTTTGGAATATATGCGGCATTGTGTTTGATCAGAGTTTTGAAATGATTTGAAATTTGATGTACTGTTCAATTCAGGTGAAATTGAGAGTGGAAGTTCCAACGATTGTCTGTGAAGATTGCTATCAACGCGTCTTAACCGAGTTCATGAAGATCGCAAAGGTTAATTTGTTTTCATCTATTATAAAGTCCGAAATGTTGAAACTTCGACTGAAATCCTTTTAAATTTCGACTCAAAGAACATGGTCTATGTAATACTTGCTGTTGATTGTAATTTACTTGCTTTGATTCCATTCAATGCTATATGCTTGTTGTTTATTTGATTGACTTGATTTTTTGGTGTTTAATCTAGGTGCCTGGATTTCGTCCGAAATCAAGAGTTCCAGAGAATATTATAGTTGGTTTCGTTGGAAGGCAAAATGTTTTGAGAGCGACTGTTGAATCTATCTTGAAGAGAACACTTCCTCACGCTATGGAGTCGGTAAATTCTCAAATATCTATATTAGTTTGATTATTTATTAAGAAAATGATCTGTGATGTCTCTAAATTCGGCTTTTGTTGTCTTGGAATATTTTTCATATAATATCTTGGTTTTGTAGGTGACTGGAAGGGCTTTAAAAGACTCGATACAGATAGTAAGCAGCTTTCCAGAGATGGAGAAGGCTTATACTACGCTTAAGACTCTTAGGTTTTTGTTTAACCTTCACATATGCAAAAATCAGAACAACACCTCAGGAATTGTAATGCTAACTTACTTTACATGCTTTTCTGATTTTCTCTTGTTCTTCAGCTATGAGGTGGTTGTCGATGTCGTGCCTGAATTGAGATGGTTACCTGAGGATGGGTACAAAAATATGAAGATTGTTGTAGAATTAGGCACTGAGATAGATGCAAAAAAAGCTTGTGAAAGGCAACTAAGACAGAAGTACAAGTCCCTTGGTTCATTGAAGATTGTAACTGACCGTGGGCTACAGGTAAATGAATGCATAACTTCCCATGTCCTTGCATTGTTCCGTAACTAGCAAAGTTTTCTTTCGTGGTTCATTTGAAATTACGTAAGGTTGCTAAATGCTTAATCAAAAATAGGACCGACCTTTTACCACGTGAAAGTTATGATCAGCCACTATAGCTTATTAGAAAGATGTAAGCTTTTTCTTAATCTGGTTATGTATCTGGCTGCACAAGTTTCTAATGAACTCTGGAAGTATGATATGATTGCTAGAAATGCTTTTTCACTTTATCCTAAAACTGTGTAGGTGGGAGATCTTGCTGTCATTGATATATCAGCTACAACTATAGATGAGGATGGGTCAACGGGCCAAGCAATTCCAGATGCTGAAAGCAAAGGTTTTAGAACTGAAGTATTTCAACAGTCATATTTCTTACTTCACTGAAATCATCCTCTCTTGCATGTGAATGCTGAGATTAGTGGTTATGTGTACAGGTTTTCACTTTGATACTGAAGAAGGGAATAGATTACTTCCTGGGTTCCTTGATTCAATCGTAGGAATTCGAGCTGGCGAATCAAAGTCATTCTCGCTTGTATTTCCTGAATCATGGAAACAAGAAAATCTCCATGGCCAGCGTGCTCAGTTCACTGTGAGCTCTTCTTCATATAGCAGACATGAAGAAGAAGATGATTAAAAGATTTCATACTTGGGTAAGCTAATCGTGTCTATTTTTTTCAGGTTGACTGCAAGGAACTTTTCTACAGGGATTTACCAACATTAGATGATTCATTTGCTGATAAATTGCTCCCTGGATGTACCACTCTAAAGGAAGTAAGGGACGCATTTGGTTTTGTTTTCAACATGTTATACATAAAAAATGTATTCTCGTACTGTATCATGTGATGAAACAAGCAAACAGGTTGAGGAAACTCTGTTTAAAAGATGCCAAGAAATGGAGCAGGAAGCTAAGGAGCAAGCGACAGATAATGCCATCCTTGAGCAGCTTCGGAAGGTCATCCTCTAATTCTATAAAGCATTTGAAGTAGTAACATCGTTGATCTGTGTGATCGAAAACATTGCCTTTGCTCCTGTTTTTAGATGGTTGAAGTAGAGATTCCTCAATCTTTATTTGAGGAGCAAGGAAGACAGTTTTATGGAGCTAGGCTTCTAGAGATTCAGGCAAGCGTTTCTGATTACTGCTGTTGTTAATCTCTATCTCTTGCTGCCCTTTTACTGTCACTGAGAAGTTTGTGTTCAATGACATGAAATAGCAGGGAAACATGAAGCTCACTGAAGACCAATTGGCTTCTTTTTCAAGTCAAAAAGCAGTAAATGAGTTTCTAGAAACTCAAAGAGAGAGCATTACCAGCATAATCAAGCAGAATATCGCAGTTGGAGATATCTTCAAGCGTGAAAATTTGGAGGTATTTTACATGCTTAATACTCTCGTCTCAGTAAGAGAAACAAAGCAATGTTAGTAACAAAACATTGTAAATTACTTGAATGCAGTTCTCAACAGATGAACTAGTTAAAGAGGTGGAGAACTCAATCACAGAATTCAAAAAACATAAACAAGACTATGACGAGGGGCGTGTAAAGGATCAGGTTAGTTCTCTAAGTACAGTCATGTTCTTGAGCAATATAAGATAAGTGGAAGAGAGGGTTGATCTTATGGAATTGGTGGTTAGGTACAAGAGATTTTAGAAGGAGCAAAAGTGCTTGAATGGTTAAAAGAACGGGCCGAGGTTCAATACATTACTCGTGATTAACATAGGTATGTAGGATTGGCATGTTCTATTTTTGTATGAGCAATATGATGATTGTTTGTATCATGAATTATGATTATTTTTTCATTAAAGAGAACTTTTACTACATCTGATGATTGTTTGCAAGTTTCATAGATGCAATAAATTACTTCCAAAAACATTGGTTTTCATTTTGTATTTTTGTTTTAAGTTTTTGATTTGAAAATATATGTATTTTGTTGATATATGGTAATAGAAATAAGTATATAATACGTCGATTTCATATTGAATTTGCCAACTAACATTGACGATGACTTCTTATAATTATTTTTATGTCACATATCTCTTCTTTTCAAATTTGGTTTTGTATGGACACTTGGCTACTTTTTCGTTCGACCTCATCACTTTTGCTTACATGTTTTAGCTGTATTTACGAACCACCCCTCGTGATCCATGTTAAAAAATTATGAAGTTAGCAAATAAACAAAACAATCCTAGTTATCGGCATCATTTTCCAAACATACAATAAACAATGTAATAATTTTGCTTTTAACAAACTGATGTAATGGAGTTATGTTCGAATTAAAAGATACTTCTAAGTTCTGTTTTAATTTTTTTTGGTCAAACATTAGACCACAAATGACTGGCCTATTAAGCAAATTTTTGTAAATGAAAGCGGAGAGACTCGATCCAAGTTGTGCAAGTGCGATTGTCTCTTGTGCACTTACCAGATGCAAGTAGGCTAAATGACACTTGCAGTTGTGTTCTAATTTGAAATATGCTTTCTATAACTTTTCTCTTTTATTTCAAAGATATTCAAAATAAATTGTTGATGTTTATGTTTGAACGCTTGTTATGAGTTTCAAACTACGTTATAATTCTATTTTACTTTAATTTTATGTTGTCATCACTTTATAGATATTCAAAATAAATGATTTATGATGTTTCTCTGGGAAGTTTCCAGATAGACTCGTCTTCGTTTCTTTCTTTGCCAACTGTATTTAATTAATCCAAAATTCATAAAATGTCTTCTCTTCTTGCATCATATTTTCTTTTATAAAATATAAATTTTGAATTGATTACCAATATATATATATATATATATATATATATCAACAGGCTACATAAATTTATAAAAAAAAGTTTTGAGTCAAGTAACATAAAATTGGTTTGAAATACAAAACTAAACTTTAATTTGAGTCAAATGCAAAACTAACTCAAACTGTTAGTAAAGTTATAATTTTTTCTGTATGAACAAATAAAAAATCAAATATCACAATTACAATTATAATCTTATGTAATGTACAATTTAAGTATACGCTTATATAGATTTCATATGTAGTCTACAATTGATTGTGATTTTATTTTATTTTTTAAATCTTAAAAATAATTAAAAATAGTTCGATGAAACATTTTTATACATGACTAAAATATAAGTAATTATGAACTATTAAAATTAAAATTTATGAATTTAAAAATATAATTAACTTAAATGTATAATTCAACTAAAATCTATATTTTGAATTGGATTTTAATCCTTGTAAATTTTATTTAAAATCTACATTTTGAAATTTGGATTTTATGTACTGTAAAGTTTATTTAAGTTTTACATTTTTAAATTTGGATTTTACGTTTTGTACACTTTATTTAAGGTCTACATGTTTAAATTTGGTTTTTACGTTTTGTAAACTTTATTTAAAGTCTATATTTTTAAATTTGGTTTTTACGTTTTGTAGACTTTATTTAAAGTCTACATTTTTAAATCATGTTTGTATACTTTAAATTTACTGAACACAACACACATTTTATCTTAGGTATATAAGGTATTTTACAAAAAAAGTAAGAAAAAAAACACAACCGGCGACGTCTTCCTCTTCTCTTTCAATTTACGTTATGCTCTCTCTCTCAAACTTCACCCACCGGCTTCTTCCTCTTCTCCGGTGAGGCTTCTCAAACTCACTCTTCGTATTTACATCTCTTTCACGATTTCTTCTTCATCTTTTGAAAGCTTTGATTTTGTTTTGTAGATTTCTCTCTCTCTCAAACCACCGCCGACGTCTTCCTTTTCTCTGGTGAGACTTCTCCGGTGAGGCTTCTCAACCTCTCTCTTCGTCTTTATATCTCTTTCACGATTTATTCTTCATCTTTTGAAAACTTTGATTTTGTTTTGTAGATTTCTCTCTTTCTCTCAAACCACCGCTGGTGTCTTCCTCTTCTTCGGTGAGGCTTCTCAACCTCTCTCTTCGTCTTTACATCTCTTTCAAAACTTATTCTTTATCTTTGAAAGGTTTGATTTTGTTTTGCAGATTTCTCTCTAAAACCAACACCGGCGTCTTCCTTTTCTCAACCTCTCTCTTTGTCTTTACATCTCTTTCACGATTTCTTCTAAATCTTTGGAAAGCTTTGATTTTGTTTTGCAGATTTCCTTATCTCGTTTGTATAATATTTGACTTTTTTTCTTGTTTCAAGTGACAATTTAAGTGTAGATCTGTGTTTTTCTAGAGTGTTTTGTGTAAGATAGCTGTTAGGTTGTCTAATTGTTTATGCCTGACTTTTATTTTGTAAAGATTTCTACTTTTATGTTGATAATTGTTGGTTAGTCTACTTTAATTTTGTAAAGATTTGATTATTAGGTTACTTTCTCGTCTAATTTGTAGGTATGCATCACATTGTAATATTCTGTAGATTTGAGTGTGTTGACTCATTTAATTTGAGTTTTACGCCGGCTGGGGTGTATGGTTTCTTCTTGGGAGCTAAGCCATCTTATTGCCAATCTAAAAAAACAATAGGGGCTGGAAGTTGATTATATATATGTCCCATTAAACGTCACATAAGGTACCAAACTAATAGAATGATGATAGTAGTCTGCTATATTTTTTTAGAATTCAGGCTATTGTGACTTTTGATGTAGATTTCCTTTGTAGTTTGTTGTACTCTTCGTATGTAGATTTATCATGTAGATTTATTGTGTAGATATTTAGGGTAGATTGATAATGTAGTGTGTAGATGTATAATGTAGATGTATTCTGATTCTGTTATGTTTTATGCAGATCATTGGGTAGCTTTGTGAATCTCAATTCCGAAGAGGCACATAACTATTTGGGATAGTGGATTGAACCACACACGTGCAACCACAATGACACATATATTGAAGCCTATCGCAGTTCTCATGGCTCATATACTTACATGAATTGGCTCCACGTGAAGATAGGTTCGAGTATCCGCTAACAACGTTCACATATGAGCGACTGTCTGCTTCTAAAGTGCCACAAAACGAGATAAGTGGAGATTGTGGTGTGTGTTGTCTAAAGTACATAGAGTGTCATGCTCTTGCTGTGCCATTTTCCCCATGGCTATGTGATACTAACATCAAGCTGATTAGAGATATTTGATGAGACTAGTATTAGGAGAATCGAGTATAACATGTATAAATGTATTGACCTTTACGATCAATAATAGTATTAAGGTCCAAAAATTTATATGTAGTACATGCTTTGATTTTTGCAAGTTTGTTTTTTGGTAATTGCAAGGGGTCCAATATTTTTTGGGATAGGCTAACATGTTTACTTGCAAAAGGTTATGTATTTCGGGTATTGTATGTGAGAGGTTATGTATGATGGATATTGGATATGTGACTGGTTATATTAACATTTGTTTCATGATTGAAACTGATCACAATTTTATAATGCTATATAATGGCTTAATGTTTCATAAATGGAATTGTAATTTAAAAATGTCTACTAAAATGGCTTAATGTTTCGTAGTAATCTAACAATCTAAATAACAATTAACAGTTTGGTAATATAGACATCATCTCCTTATTAAAAACATTATAATGGAACATATTAATTAAATAGTTCCAATTACATAAAAAGTAGCCTTAAATCGTAGACTTTATCTGCTGATTTGAAATGTAGTGTCTCCCGGTAGACATCATCCGTAGATTAAAAATGTAGATTTATGTAGTAGCCATTGATGCATATTTTATTGTCGATCAAACCTTTGTGAATTGTAGATAGAATATATTAATTGAAGATTAAAGAGAAGAATTTCATAATTGTGTGACAAATCCCAAGTTACAGCTTACACAATACGTTCGAGTGTATCCCAGTAGTTTGCATTTCGAACAACAGTATTGCTTATTGATTTTCCTTATTTTTCGTTTTTGTCTAAGCAATTTCAAGCCAGTTTTGCCACCTTGATTTCTTCTTTCTTCTAGAAAGAATTTTTAAGAAAAAAAATTTCCTAATGGAGGCAAACATGTTTCCTCTTGTTTTGGAGCTTGATCATAGTCACTTTTAGGCAAGAACTATGAGCATATGTTGAGTACAAGTAGTCTTTTGCATAGTATGAGGATACAAGTGTAGACAAATCTAAGTTAGCCTCTTCCGCATCAGCAATAACATGTGAGGAAGATATTTGTTCAACAACAAACACATCACACTCGCATGTAAGTTGCTCAAAGTCAACTTAATTTTGTGGTCCTCCCTTCACATACAAACACCATGTATCTACGTTCTGCCATCATTGATTCCCTGTAATGCCCTCATACAACTAATAGATGTTCAACTCCACGACTAAAGCATGTTGTGAGACTCATAGCATTCTCACGTCGTTTGCAAAACAACATTCCAAGCTTCTCCCGTATAAACTCCCAAAGAAATGTTATTGGAAATCTTCTTGCTAGTTTGAATGTAAAATTTAATGATTCAGCGATATTGCTAGTCTGTATGATGTATCTATTACCCAGAAAATGAATACGAAACCACAAAGTCGGGTCTGCATCTTCTAAGTATGATTCAAGTACATGATTGATATGGCGCAACTCATCTATATTCCTAGTGTAATCATGAAGTGTATAAGCATATTCTGCACCTTTGACCAAATACAAGAGGTGTTTGCCTATAATTTTACCCACTTTGTTGTTTTGAAGGGGATAATAACATATCCTTTGCTGATGGAAGTTCATTGTCGTATGCATTTTTTATGGATGTATGCATGTCATTAACTATTGCCAACATATACTGATTAGAGAAACAACCACTTAATTTGGAAAAAGCACTCCCATGAAGCATCATTTTCGGTATACATAATTCTAAATGCCAAAAGAAAAATCTGAAAGTCACCATCTTGTGCACATGCCACTAGAAAAGCACCACCGTACTTCCCAGAGAGATGACATCCATAAACTACAATAACTCGTCTAAGGTATTAGAATCCATCTATAAAGGCTCCGAACGATATAAATAAATATTTAAATCTAATACACTCGTCGAGTTTAAAACTAGTGATTGTACCCGGATTTTCTTTTTGCAGAAGATGCAAATAAGAAGGCAACATCTCATATTCATCTTCGGCTAACCCTCACACCAATTCTTGTGCACATATCAATGTTCTATAATCCAGCTGCAGCCCAAACATCGTTTTCATTTACTCTTTGATATGTTTCGGCGTAATCCCATCAATTGTACCAAAACTATCTACAAACAACCTTGCAATGTATCTTGGAGAAGATAATCTAAAGTGAGCCAATCACTTTACCATCGAGCACGTATGCACTTCCATATATTTTGTCACCCAAAATCTATTTGCTTCATTCTTGACGCTTGCTCAGATCATCCATCCACACCCGTTAACACCACATTTAGCAACAAATAAGGTTTTGTTTGACTTCTATACTTTCATAGAGAATCTCGATAATGCACCAATCATTCGCAATTCTGAAACCAACTCATCATTGCTTGCAAAACTCTTATTCACATACATATTGTTGGTACCTCTACCTTGACAAATACAACCCTTGTTGACATCATCAATATTATTAACTGCATCATCTTCTTCCTCATGTTCCACTTTCCTATACTTACTATAATCACAATCATCGACGTAGGCCTCATGTATTCCTTCCAAGTCATTTGTATGCTCCATTATCTCTTCTTTAACGTAATCATCAATACCATCTTCATCATATCCTCCATATGTATCAACATCAGAGTCTTTATTGTCTTTAACCTTCTCCTCAGATCGACATGTCACACATAACCGTACGACATATTATTTAGTCATCTCAACCAAACCATGTACTTGTCTTTCATTTGTTAAGTGCATAGGAGGAGTATCTCGAGGCATTTGTTGCAGCATTGAGTTTGGTAGTGAATAAGTCAGCCCAACAAGCTCGGTTGTGTCTAGATCATAATGCCTTTTAACCATTTGAACAAGTTCTTCATGAGTACAACCATCATGTAAGAAGAACATTCTCCCACCTTTGATATGATCTACTTCAAAATGCCAACAATCCTTTATCATCATTTATTCACCACAAACAACAGTTACTGAATCATTGCATGCATAACAAACAAAAAATTTAATCAATATTAACAAGATCATTACACAATCGTCGTTGTAGACTTCATTTTAAGTCTAATACGACTAGATTCATAACACAGTCTACTAACTGTAAATGTAAATTGAAGTTTACGACAAAGGAGCTACATACCTAAATTATTTCAAAATTTTATTAAACCATAAATATAACACAAAAACATGTCAAATTTATACACAGACAGTCAAATGAATAAACACACATGAAAAATTCCAAAAACAAAATTAACATTATATATATGTTATAAACTTAGTTTTAACAAAATTGTAAAAGTAGACTTTATTATAAGTCTACCGGTAGTAGACCTTATTATAAGTCTACTAACGGTAGATGTAAAATAAACTCTACTACCACTAGACCACAAATACAATCTACTTTTAGGTTATTGCATTTGACCAAACTTTGACTTTCTAGATACAAACTTAATTTTAGGTCTACTCTCAAATCGGGTTAATTTTGCAATTGACCAAAATGTTGATTATCCTCACTAGACTTAATTTTGAAGTCTACACGAGAAGTCTACCGAGAATTATAAAAGTAGACTTAAAATGAAGTCTACTGAGGTAAGTTTTACAATTTACTAGCTTTGACTTTTTTTGAATCAAATCTATATGAGAAGTTTACATAGTGTATACTTCAAAATGAAGTCTACTTTGTAAAAGTAGACTTCATATTGAAGTCTACTTTTCTGAAATAGATTTCATATGAATTCTACTTTTTAAATCGATTACATCATATATCCAATGATGTAAGCTACTTAATTGTAGATTTTAATTGAAATCTATTTAAAAAAAGTAGACTTCATTTGACGTCTACACAATGTAGATTTCTCATGTAGATTTCACACAAAAAAGTCAAACTTAGTCAGTTGCAAAACTAACTTTAAAAGACTTCATTTTAAATCTACTTTTATAATTCTCGGTAGACTTCTCGTGTATACTTAAAAATTAAGTCTACTTTAATAGTCAACATTTTGGTCAATTGCAATACTAAACCCTTTTCTGGGTTGACTTAAAATGAAGTCTACATCAGATTTTGTTTCTACAAAGAGAAATCTGTAGACTTTATTTTAAGTCTACAACATATTGGTCAAAAGCAAAACTAATTCATTTGTTGGCTTATAGAATTCATTTTAAGTGTACATGAAATGTAGACTTAAAATGAAGCATATTTTCTCCAAAAAGTAAAAAAAAAAAAAATGATTTTGATTGAGCTTGTGTTTACCTTTAATTATTGTCTAAAAATTTGAGCCAAGCTAATACCAAAGAAGCCCAATCCTTTTTCATTTAAAAAACTCAAAAACAAGGAGATCTAAGAATTTTAAAAAATTTCAAATGTAAATGAGAGAGTTTTTGTATGAAATTGATGAGAGAGTAGGATTATATGAAGTTTTGTGGGTTAATTGGGAGTTATTGAATATGATACTGGTTGGAAAGTAAACATTTAGAGCTCACTTTTCATTGTTAATGGTGGTTGAAAATATTGGAGATGATGACATTTTTGTAAATAAATGATGATAAAAGAATATTTATGTCTTTTGTTAATTATTTTTAAGAAAATAACCAAATGACATTACTATAAATATATGGTAATTTAAAAATAAAATAAGAAAAAGTTATAAAAGAAAAAGTAGAGGTCAAATTTATTGAGACTACAAATATCTAAATAATTTATCTACAACTTTAAAATGAGTTTACATTTCATGTAAGTTAACGTACAGTTTAATTTAAAATTAAATTATAAACTGTATATATTTTATAATGTATAATTAAGTAAGTTAATGTGTAATCTATTCTATTATAGGAAGATGCAATTTTAAAATATGACACTAAAACCACAACAGTAAGTAGTACACTAACACTAATATTTTTATTATAATACTTTCAGTTTTATTTTATAATATTGTCGCTGTTATATACTTTTATCACTTGTAATAGTTTTAATATATAATTAAACTAGGTTAAACATAGTTTGCCTTTATTTATTTTATAAATTTGTAATTTTATATATTATTAAGTTTATATTATGTTTCTAAAAAATAATTTTTTGTATCTAGTTTTTATTTTTTTGGTTTTTGTGTTGTTATTTACAGTGACATAAATTAGTAGAGTTTGTAGTGTACATAGATATAAATTAATAAAGTTTGTTATTATATAATTAAATTAAGTAAAAATGTATATTATATATATAAGTGAAAAAATCAAAATGATATGTGATTCTATACTATTTATTTATTGTTATATTAATAATACATAAGTGTTAATATGTAAATCAATTGTTATATATATATAACAATTAATATGTAGATTGAGAGAAAAGCATTAAAAATGTGCATTCCTTTTTTCTTTCTTATTTTTGATTTGCATATAAATTTTAAAATATAAATTATTTTTTATTTTCTGTAATAAGAGTGTGTGAGATGATTCTAAATGTTTTTATTCTACATTTCTTCTAGTATCCTAGGTTTTGTGTAACAAGAGAAAAAGGTTTTGTTATAAGAAAAGAACAGAAAGTAATTACGTGGTCAAAGAAGCAAGGCACCAAGTCAAGGAAGAGAAGAAGTAGAAGACACAAGCCTGTCTGTGAACAGTGTCATGTTTGTAATAAAGCAGAAAACTAGGGGTATTATTTTTGTTGTTTGTTATTTGGAGTTTCCATCGTACTACGTGGGTCCCACTCCCACCTCTCCGTCTCTTCCACCTCCATAGATAGATTTTTTGTTCTTCTTCCTTTGCTAATACATTTTCTCTCACTCTCAATACTGAGTTTATTGATACAGAGCTTCAGATCTAGAAGAATACGTAGAACAAGAAGAAGAGTGTGTAAGGAGAAACCCATTTAAAACCCTTCAAACCCAGTGTCCATCTCGGTAATTATATGTTTTTACTTTACTGTTAGATTTGATAAATTTGAGGTCTTTAGTTTCTCTTTGCTTTGTTTATATCACCAATGCTGTCCAATTCTCTTTCTGTTCATGTTTTTTTCTAACAGAGATCTGCTTCTCATTCCGTACTTGACTCCTGCTTAATCGGATTTTAGGTTTTGCATTCTTCGCTTGCTTTAGAAAGGAAGGTTTTGAGCTTTTATAAAGTTCAATATATTGGTTTACGTTTCATTGGGCTCTTGTGAATGTTTAAGCTTTCGTGAGAGTGATTAAGGGGTTTTGGATTGGGAAAACGATTGCAAATTTGATTCAAAGTCTTTGATTGAGAAAACCTACAGAGTTTCTTTCTGTATTTGTTAATTGTAATTTGATGCATAATTAAAGATCTAATACAACTATTTTTCAATGATGTCCGTTACCGACTGTGATGTTCTCTCTGTACTACATTCTTAGTATAGGTATCGTTCTCAAACTGATGCTTGTTTTGATCTTCGGTGCAGGAAACCAACTCATTTTGCGACAATGGCGGTCACTGATGCTGAAAGTTCTCTTCTTGGGGAAATCACTTGTGGTACCTTACTCCAGAAGTTGCAGGTAAAGTCCGGAACTATCTTTATCTGAGTTGCACGGCCTTGTTTGATTTTGTGTACTGTCAACTTCTTACAATTCTCATTTTATATAGGAAATCTGGGATGAAGTTGGTGAGAGCGATGAGGAACGAGACAAACTGCTTGTTCAGATAGAGCAAGAGTGTCTTGATGTTTACAAGAGAAAAGTGGAGCTAGCTGCAAAATCCCGCGCAGAGCTTCTTCAAACCTTGTCAGATGCTAATTCTGAACTTTCCAGCCTCACAACATCTCTTGGAGATAAAAGTTTAGTTGGCATTGTAAGTTTTGCCTCAAGATTAGAAGTGCAAAATGTAATTGAAGTGTATGTTTCTAGTAATAATAAATGTCTTCTTGTTACTGCTGTTGTTGCAGCCGGATAAGTCTTCAGGAACGATTAAAGAACAACTTGCTGCTATTGCACCGGCTCTTGAACAACTTTGGCAACAGAAAGAGGAGAGAGTCAGAAAATTCTCTGATGTACAATCACAAATTCAGAAGATATGTGGAGAGATTGCTGGGGGTTTGAGTAATGAGGTTCCTATAGTTGATGAGTCTGATTTGTCATTGAAAAAATTAGACGATTTCCAGAGCCAACTCCAGGAGCTCCAAAAAGAGAAGGTAAAAGATAAGTTTGGACACCTCGAGGTATGGCGATGATATGAAACTTATATGCTTTTTTGCTGGTAGAGTGACAGGCTGCACAAGGTACACGAGTTTGTGAGTACTGTTCATGATCTATGTGCTGTTCTTGGTTTGGATTTCTTAAGCACTGTCACTGAAGTTCATCCAAGCTTAGATGAAGAAACCGGTGTCCAGTCTAAGAGCATAAGCAATGAGACACTTTCAAGGTTGGCTAAAACTGTCTTGACTCTTAAAGATGATAAGAAGCAAAGACTTCAAAAGGTAAAGAAATTTCTTTGCATCCTTAACTTCTATAGATTTGTTCCTGAACATCCTTAACTTCTATATACTGTTCTACTGTATATCCAATTGGTGGAGAGCTTTAAACATGCTAAGCTCACAAGATTCATAAAATCTTTTTTTTGTTGTTGCAGCTTCAAGAGCTGGCAACACAGCTAATTGACCTGTGGAATCTGATGGATACTCCTGACGATGAAAGGGAGCTTTTTGATCATGTTACCTGTCACATTTCAGTTTCAGTCGTTGAGGTCACTTCGCCAGGTGCTCTTGCACGTGATTTGATTGAGCAGGTATTTTAAATTGCATTGGTCGATCGTCCAATGTGTTCTAAAAAATCAGTTATGCTTGTTAATTAACATGTAAAATTCGTGAAGGCTGAGGTGGAAGTAGATAGGCTTGACCAGCTGAAAGCTAGCCGTATGAAGGAAATTGCGTTCAAGAAGCAATCTGAGCTTGAGGAGATATATGCTCGAGCCCACGTAGAAATAAACCCGGAATCTGCTCGTGAGAGAATCATGTCTTTGATTGATTCTGGAAACGTAGAACCTACTGAGTTATTGGCAGATATGGATAGCCAAATAGCAAAAGCGAAAGAAGAAGCATTTAGTAGAAAAGATATATTGGACCGAGTTGAGAAATGGATGTCAGCTTGTGAGGAAGAGAGCTGGTTGGAAGACTACAATCGGGTAGGGCATAATGTCTCTCAGTCACACACTAGGGTACATCATGAATTAAATCTAAATCGTTTCCATGTTTTTGTTCTCGAGAACAGGATCAGAACAGGTACAGCGCAAGCAGAGGCGCACATTTGAATCTCAAGAGAGCTGAGAAAGCTCGGATTCTTGTTAGCAAGATTCCTGGTATGTGTCGAATAACTTAGATATATTTGCATACTTCCCTTTATGTATTCACATCTTGTAAAACTTGTGTCTTTTGTTGCAAAGCCATGGTTGACACATTGGTTGCTAAGATCCGGGCTTGGGAAGAGGAACACAGCATGTCCTTCGCCTATGATGGCGTTCCTCTGCTAGCTATGCTAGACGAATATGGTATGCTTAGGCAGGAAAGAGAAGAGGAGAAACGAAGGCTGAGGGTAAGTTCATCAAACCTACTCAAATTATTGTAAGGTGAAGATGTTTGTCAATCCCTAAACTCCTCTTTGTTGTGGAAATGAACAGGAACAGAAGAAGATTCAAGAACAGCCACATATAGAGCAAGACACTGCCTTTAGCACGAGGCCAAGCCCTGCAAGACCGGTCAGTGCTAAGAAATCGATGGGACCACGCGCTAACAACGGAGGAGCTAATGGAAATCCAAACAGGCGTTTGTCTTTGAATGCAAACCAGAATGGAAGCAGGTCTACTGCAAAAGAAGCAGGGAGAAGGGAGAGTCTCAACAGGCCGGCTGCGCCTACAAACTACGTTGCTATTTCGAAAGAGGAAGCTGCTTCATCTCCGGTTTCTGGTGCTGCAGATCACCAAGCGCCAGCTTCACCTTGATGGTGAAAAGTGGAAAAAATCTGTAATTTTCAGTGTTTGAGTTGCTTTTAGGGAGAAAAGGCTATATGAAACACCTAAAAGACGGATAAAAAGACATTTGAGAGTAGAATTGTGTACTAGAATGTGTATGTGTGTGTGTATGTTTTGTTAGTGTTGTTTTTATAGTTGGTAACTTAGTATCATCTTGACTCAAAAAGCAACCTTTTTACCTGCAAATGGCTCGTCTAGAGATTATGAGAGTACATACCTTGGTGTAAACAAATCGGGAATCTATATGGGTTTTGTGACAGCAAGCCCATAAAAATCTAAAGCATGATCTATGTTTAAGATTAATAGCGTCCTCAAGTTGGCCCAAATTGGTTTGATTATGTTGAGTTCTTAGGCTTCATTCTATATTTTTTGTTGTGAAAATTGGAAGAAAATTAAAGACACAAAGAGATTTAACGAGTTCGGTTCTAAATCGGAACCTACGTCTCGTCAGAGTTCAAACCCGAACTCCGGAATCCACTATTTCAAAACCGAGAACTTCTCAAACTTAGTTATCACTCTCTTTATCTCTCTTACATACAAAACGATCTTGCTTCTAATTCCTCTTAACACCACTCGAATCTCTTCTCCCAAACCCGAAAGAGATTCTAACTTCTAAATTAAGAAAGAAAACCCGAGCAAAGCTCACTACCCCGAGAAAGATAAAACTTCAGTTTCCTCTAGAGAGATGACCAACTGATTCTTATAGAACCTTGAATCAGTTGGAGCATCTTACAGCAGCAAACACTCACCGAAGCTCACCTAATGCTCACAAGAAGAAAATAAAGAGACCCTCTCATTGACAGAGAGACTTTGCAAACTCCCTTTAGCTTCGAACCCTCTTGTTCACTTGGAGTCTTCTTTAAAAACTCTGATCTTGGCTATACTTCTACAATTCTCCACCTTAGGCAAGATCACATAAGTTAAATGGTGGAGTCAACTAACCTTGGCTTAGTTCGATGCTACATGAAGCTGCAAAAGAGCTTTCTTCAGCTTGTAAACTGGCAACACCTCTGTAAAAATGTTTGCTGGGTTTATGGAGGACGTGATCTTCTTGACAATAACAATACCTTTTTCTATCAACCCCCTTATATGATGATATTTAACATCAATGTGATTTGTCCTGCTGTGGAATACTGCATTTTTGGCGAGAGCAATAGCACTCTGAGAGTCGCAATGTATCTCCAAAGATTCTTGGCTAAAACCGAATTCTCCAGCAAGTTCTCTTAGCCAGATGGCTTCCTTGGCCGCTTCTGATAATGAGATGTACTCGGCCTCTGTAGTTGAAAGAGCTACAATGCTTTGAAGCTTTGACTTCCAACTGATGACATTCCCTCCTGCTGTGAACACAATTCCAGAGATTGACTTTCTATTGTCCAGATCTGCAGTAAAATCAGAGTCACAATATCCTTTGATAATGAGATATCCTTTATCCTCATAGCTGAGACCTATGTTTGAGGTTCTTTTAAGATACCTCATAATCCACTTTACAGCAATCCAATGGTTCTTTATTGGATTACTCATATACCTACCAACCATGCTCACAGGGTATGCAAGGTCTGGTCTAGTTCCTATCATGGAGTACATGAGACATCCAATGACACTTTGATATGGAACTGACCTCATGAAGTGCTTTTGATCCTTTAATTCTTCCTCTGTAGCTGCTTTAGCTTGAGATGAGCACCGAGGGGAGTAGACACAGTCTTAGATTGGTCCATCTTGTGAGTTCCTAGTACTCTTTCTATGTAGTCAGACTGAGATATCCTCAACTTCCCTTCTGACCTTGTCCTTGTGATTTCCATTCCAAGGATCTTCTTTGTTTCTCCCAAATCTTTCATTTTGAACTCAGATTTGAGACGCTCCTTAAGATCTTTGATCTGATGATTATCTGTAGAGGCTAGCAAAATGTCATCAACATATAACAGAAGGTAGATCATGGCGTCGTTCTTTGACTTCTTCAAATAAACGCAATGATCAAAGTTGCTTCTGTCATAACCATTTTGAGTCATGAAGTCATTGAAGCGTTTGTTCCATTGTCTTGGAGACTGCTTCAGCCCATACAAGGATTTCTTCAAGAGACAAACCTTGTCTGGATAGTTCTTGTCTACATACCCTTCTGGTTGATCCATGAAGATTGTTTCTTCCAAATTCCCCTGAGGCCGTCTTCACGTCCATTTGATGCAGCTCCATATTGAAGTGAGCTACTGCAGAGAGGAGATATCTTATGGTGACATGCTTAACAACTGGAGCAAAGATTTCTTTGAAGTCTATTCCTTCTTTCTGTGTGAAACCCTTGGCCACAAGCCTGGCCTTCAGTCTTGGTTTTTCAACTCCTGCAATGCCTGCTTTCTTCTTGAAGATCCACTTGCACCCTATGGTCCTCTGATTCTTTGGTTTATTTGTCAAGACCCATGTGTTATTCTTTCTCAGAGAATAAATTTCCTCATCAGCAGCTTCAAGCCACATCTTGCTATCAGGATCATATAACATTTCTTGATAGGAGGAAGGATCCCTGAGACCTGCATCTTCAGAAAGAGAGCACACGAAAGCAGATATAGCTTCCTCCATTTCGTCTTCTTCTCCTTCTTCTTCAGTGCGGTCATAGTCTTGAAATCTCGTTGGAGGGTCTGTGGTCCTTCGAACTCTGTCCCTGGCAAGATGATAGTCTCCTGGGACTTCATTGTCTTGTAAAGTGGATGAATCTTCTTGAACTTCTTCTCTTTTGGTTTATGTTGGTTTTGTTTTAACTCCACCTTCATTCTTAGAGTCACTTGTTCCTGTAATGTCAAGGCTAATAAACTTGTCAGTAATTGACTTAAATTTGTACCTGTTTCTCTTGTGTCTAAGAACTTGACATTTTTGTAGACAGTTTCTTCTCGAAATACCACATTTCTGCTTGTAATGCATTTTTTCTTCTTCTAGCAGCCATACTCCGAATCCCTTCACTCCTTCTGGATAACCCACAAACACACCACATTTTGCTCTTGGTTCTAATTTTCCTTCCGAGGAGTGAACATAAGCAAGGCATCCAAATATTTTAAGATTTGATAAGGTCGGCATTGAGGAAGACCAGACCTCCTCAGGGACTTTGAAATCTATGGCAGATGAGGGAGATCTGTTGATGAGATAACCTGTTGTTGATGCTGCCTCTGCCCAAAATTTCTTTTCCAAACCACTCTCACTGAGCATGCATCTTACTTTGTTTATGAGAGTTCTATTTAGCCTCTCTGCAACCCCATTATGCTCTGGAATGTACGTGCATGTTCTATGTCTGCTTATTCCTTCTTTCTTGCAGTAGCTTTCAAATTTCTTGTTGCAGAAGTCAAGGCCATTTTCGGTTCTTAGTCTTTTAATTTTCCTCTCTGTTTGAGTTTCCACTTGTGTTTTCCATTCAATAAAATTGTTGAATGTTTGATCATTTGACCTGAGAAAATAAAGCCAAATCTTCCGAGAATAATCATCAGTAAATGTAATGAAATACTGACACTTACCTAGACTCATAGGAACATTTGGAGAGCCCCATAAGTCTGAATGAACATAGTCCAGTTTCTCCTTTGTGACATGTTTCCCTGATGAGAAGCTGATCTTATGCATTTTTTCTATGACACAATCTTCACAGAATGGAAGAGTTGTGTCTTTACAGCCTTTAAAACACCCTTTCTTAGCTAAGATTTGCATCCCTTTTTGTCCTAGATGTCCCATTCTGCTGTGCCAAATTTGTTGAGGAGATCTTGTAATGTCTGTGCTTGTCATATTTCTTGACATTGCTGCACATACTTCACCTATATTTGTTGTTGCTTGAAGGATGTAGAGTGAGTTCCTTCGGGTTCCTTTGGCTATAACTGCACAACCCTTGATGATCTTGAGCACACCTTGGCTTGATTGGAAATCACAGCCTTTACTTTCTAAGGTTCCTAAGGAAACTAAGTTCCTGGAAATGTCTGGCATGTATCTGACATCATGCAAAACAAATGTGGATCCATCAGTGTTCTTAAATCTTATTGAGCCAATACCTTTTACATTGCTAAATGTTTCGTTTGCCATTCTGACCCTTCCTCATGCGGTTTCTTTGAAATTCATGAATAAATGCTTATTTGGAGTAATGTGAAACGAGCATCCTGTATCCAAAATCCATTCATTAGTGTCAAAATCTTGTTGAGATATGTTTACCTCTGAGACAACTAAGCCAACAAGATCCTTTGAGTCATCTTCTACTAATGACGAGTCTCCTCTTTGTTGATTTTGCAGGTTTCCCTTATTCCTTTCTAACCATTTGTAACATTGTTTCTTGTAGTGTCCTCACTTCCCACAAATCCAACATTCTCCAACTTTCTTGTCCTTAGATTTTGATATTAATTTGCCTCTATTTCTTGGTGTATTGTTCCCTTTTGATTATGCTCTTCCTCTAACATATAATCCTTCTCTGTTTGACTTGAAACTAACTCCATTTTTCTTTAGTTTCGTTTCTTTGGACTTTGCAGCACTAATGACATCCTCCACCTTGAGCTTATCCTTGCTGTAGGTTAGAGTTTCTCTTAGGTGGTCATACACTTCAAGTAGAGATTTCAGAAGAAGAATAACCTGAGTTTCTTCTTCAATCTCAATCTGTAGATACCTAAGATCTGCAACCAGCTTCAAGAAATCGTCAACAATTTGATCTATTGACTTAGAATCTTGCATTTTGATAAGAGTAAACTTCTAATTAAGGAAAAATCCTATCAGGTAAAGTGGTTGAAAGAAACAACTTATCGAGAGTTTTGATTGTATTTGCAGCGTTGGTGCAGTTCTCAATTTTCCTAAGGACTTGATCTCCAACACCGAGAAATATTAGGTTTATGGCCTTTTCATCTCTGTCTGCACGAGCTTGTTCATCTTCCAAGACTTTCTTTTGATCTTCAGCTTTGATTTCTCTGATTTCTTTTAGATCCTTTTCAATGTAAGCTTTAAGAACATCTTTCAAACCTTCGACTGTGAGATGCGCAATCATCCTCTTCTTTCAAAGACCATAGTCTCCAGAACCATCGAAGATAGGAATCTTCGACTTTGACTTTGTCATCTTCTTGCTATGTCCTGCTTCCTCTTTATTTCAATGAAGATCCCGAAGAAATATCGATGGGCTCTGATACCAATTTGTTGAGTTCTTAGGCTTGATTCTATATTCTTATTTTGTGAAAATTGCAAGAAAATTAAAGACACAAAGAGATTTAACGAGTTCAATTCCAAATCGGAACCTACGTCTCGCCGGAGTTCAAACCCGAACCCCGGAATCCACTATTTCAAAACCGAGAACTTCTCAAACTTATTTCTCACTCTCTCTATCTCTCATACATGCAAAATGATCTTGCTTCTAATTCCCCTTAAAACTCGAATCTCTTCTCCCAAACAAGAAAGAGATTCTAACTTCTAAATCAAGAAAGAAAACCCGAGCAAAGCTCATTACCCCGAGAAAGATAAAACTTCTCTTCCCTCTAGAGAGATGACCAACTGATCTTGGAACCCTCTGGTTCACTTGGACTCTTCTCTAAAAACTCTGATCTTGGATATACTTTTATAGATTGGGTCCGAATTTTCAGTGTGAAAATGTTTGTTAGAGCTAGTACCTTAAGAAAAGAAGAAGAGAAGCGAACAAGTCAGAAATTTCAGAGCTGCAGCTAATGTTGCAGAATAGTCCATCTTATCCGGTGCAGGATTTACAAGCCAGTTTTCTCCCATGTTTACTCACCACTCAATCGTTGTTACACCCAATGATTGAATTGAAAGTCTCAAGATACAAAAATACAGGAAGAAAATAATCCAAGGCAAAACTAAGAAGAGACTTCTCAATCCATCGTTATCCAAGCTCCATTTACTCTTTTCAGTACAAGAGAACACAGCTTTTACAACTCCAAAATTTGTCCCTAAAGCGTTGTAAAGACTGTTTACAACGCATTAGGGACGCCACATGGTACGTCGTGTCTTGCACGTCGTAAGGCACAAAACGTTGTAAAAACGTTGTAACATTTAACAACGCAAAAATTACGTTGTTAAAACGTCGTAAACTAGAAGTGGTAAAAACGTCGTAACAAAAAGTGGGAGTTGTAAATTCGATGGCAAACTAAACGTTGTTAGTTAGTTGTAAACTTAACAACTAACTTACAATGTTTAGTTTACAACTAAGTAGATTCAAAATCTTTTACAACGTTTTAAAGTCGAAATGTGTTACAACGTATTAAAGTCGAAAACTTTACAACTAACTAAAGACGAAAATTTTACAACTATTTAAAGACGAAACTGTTTACAACTACTTAACGACGAAGATTTTACATCGAATTAGGGACTAAATTTTCTGATTTATTTTTATTAAAATGTGAAATTTAATTTTTTGTAATTAAATAAAAATATGAAACGAATAAATTAAAATTATAATATAAAACTAAAATATAAAATTAAAATGTTTTTACAAAATTTAATTACAAATTACAAAATATTTTTACAAAATTTAACGGAGTAATTCTTCGAACATGTCAGAGCTACGGTCGTCCTGATCTTCAGCTACCCGCTCGTTCAAATCGACCTCGACATTTTCGGTAGGCCTAATCACGAGGTTGCGACATCTAAGCTCCAAAGCCGCAGATGCATGTGGATTGCCCGCGACCAAAATATCCATCATGGATTCCATGGCTGCGAATTTCTCATCCGTCGTTTGCTTTAGCGAAGCAATTTCCGCACGAGATTCCTGCAACTGAGTACGGAGTGAGTTTTCGCCTATCCAGTTAGAAGTGAATCTCTGGACATCTTGGGCGGATCCTATGTCAATAATCCGTCCCTTTTTAGTTGGAGCGATCTACAAAAAAGATTTGTCAAGGAAAAAATATTATTTAAATTAAAGTATTTAATTTAATACCTGCTTATAAATTGCGTTGATCTCCGGAGCACTCAATTGGACTGGAGTACCGTCGGTGGATTCCTGGGAAAGCTGCGTTTGACGCTCCTGAACCGCAGCTTCAACCTGGCTATGTAGCAGCTCACAACGTGGATCGACGAAGACGCCATATTTCTTCTTATGGGTTCCGGCATAGAGTTCTGGAAGCGTAGGAATCTGTCCAGTTTTTTCCGCCTAATAAAAAAATTTAAAATTAAATATTAATTTATGTTAATAAATATTATAAATGGAAAAACTTTATTTTAAAAAGTACTTACGATTTGTATTGCCCCTCCGCCAAAAGGCATTTGGCCCGCAGCGTGCGGCATTGCGACTGGCAAACCGTCAGGGCCAATCGTCTTCCGGGAGGCGGAGCACTGAGCAGCTCTCCTCACAGCTACAGGGTCTACCCAGTAACTCTTCAGTCCATCCCAACAAGCGTTGGTCATGAATGAGGGTTCCACGTCATCTCCCTTCACCTCTCACTCGGTTTTCCAGTCCGAGACTGTGTTAATAAGCCGTTTCATTGCTTTGCGGTTGAATTCATGTCGGACAGTCTCATTGATAGAGACTTCCCAATTCCAACGTTGCTAGTAATTAACGTAATTAATTAATTTATTATTATATATTATAGTATGTTGAGTAAAAAAAAATAATGTTAAAAATAATATTACCGCAAAAATATTGAACCACGTTATGTGAATGTAATGTGGTGTTGATTTCCAATTTGGAGTCGCCTCCACGAAATAGCTTTTGATGCATTCCGTGATGCTTCGTCCCACTTTGCTATCAATACCGAACCTGAAATTGTTTTAATATATATTATTAGTTATTTAATTATAAATGTTTAAATTAAGTATGTAAAATAAGTACCAATAGGTTCCATTAGGACGATCGATGTGTAGATGCGGCAAATTCTCGCGGTTTGGTGCCACGAGAATATCCTCAACCCGGTACTGCGCGTAAGGTGCATCTGGCGGCACCAGAAGTTCTGGATGGACCGCAGCATTCGTCGGAGGGGGATCTACGGCCACTTCTGGTTTTGGGGAACTATGCGGTGGTGTATGACTCTGATGATGTGACTGCGTCTCTGGCACAGCCGAGAAAGTAGATGAGGATGCGGTGCTGTGCAATATGTCACTGTAATGGACACGGTGTGTATGCTTACGGGGTGCCATAATTTGTACCTACAAAAGGATCTTCCATAAATTAGACATTGGATACTACCAAATAATATATAAACTCTAAAGTTTAAATTCCGTATCTACTACATAATTTCTAAACAACCTACATTATTCTAAATCCTAAATTTGCAAAAAAAAAAATTGTAGAGAGAAGGGAGAGAGGATACCTTAGAGAGAGATTGTAGATTGGGGAATGATGGAATGATGTTGCAAAAATTTGTGTTATATTTATAGGGAATAGATGGAGTTGTAGAAGAGTTGGGAATTCAGAAAACGTCGTAAAAGAGTTGTAAAATTAGGGTTGAATCTATTCGATGTAAAGACGTTGGAAAATGTGGGTTCAATGTACCATTACGATACAATTCATTGAGACGTTAAGGTTCATTCAAAGGTGTGTAACGGTATAGAGCAAAACGTCGTAAAAACGTTGGGAGCATAAAATGTCGTAAAGACGTTGCTAGCTGCCAACGTCCTTACAACGTTTTATAAGAAAACGTCGTAATTTATATGTATTTTCTGGCTCCCGACTCGTTTATGACATTCTTTAATAATTTGTTATTGTATACGATTTATATATTATAAGATATATAATTTATATGTATATTATATGTATATAGTATGTATATAATATGTATGTAATATGTAAATAACTTATTTTATTTATGAAACTTAAAAACGTCGTAAAAGAGTTGGGAGCTAGGAACGTTGTAAAGACGTTGCTAGCTGCCAACGTCCTTACGACGTTTAAGAATTTAATTTTTCCTAAGTGTTTATACATCACATAAGTCATATAAAATCCTATAAAATATTATAAATATTATAAATCCTATCAACAATATAAACCATATTACAAATGTGGCAGCTAGCAACGTCTTTACGACGTTTTAAGCTTCCAACGTCGTTACGACGTTTTTAAGAATTTCATTTTTTTCTAAGTGTTTATACATCACATAAATCATATAACATACTAGATTGATTTTAGCGGAATGTTAGATTGATTTATAAAACTTAGATTGATAATTTTTTGATTGATTTGTAAAACTTAGTTTGATTAAACTTTGATTGCTAAAAGATTGACATAATACATTGTTCTTACATTATAAACCGTAGAATCAATCAGATTCTTCACCGTTACCACCATTTCCACTACTTGGATTATCACTTTCTGCAAACTCGTCACGTTCCTCATCGTCAACATCTTCTTCAGGGAGATCCTCGTACTCTCGGTTTTCCGGATCAATAAGAACCACTAGCTCTGTAGCTTGCTCTGACACTTGTATCGATGAACATGATTCTTCCTGCAACGGTAAATCTCTGCATCCTATAATTCGCCCACGAGGTGTGATCTTCACTGTAGCTAACCAATTGATGCCTGACTCTTTGATCCTTGGATATGGAATGAAGCTAATTTGCTCTGCTTGCGATGTTAAGACGAAAGGCTCAAACTTGTTGTATCTTCTCATCCCATTTACGTCCACAACTCCAAATTTGATGTAACGGACACCTCTATTGATTACGGGATCAAACCATTCACATTTGAATAGCACAGTTTTCAACCCAATTAATGCCACAAATTCAACTTCGATAATCTCTTGTAGAACCCCATAAAAATTGGTTTCACCTTTCACACATACTCCCCAATTTGCCGTTGCACGCCTTACACCATACTCAAAGGTGTGAAATGTGTATCCTCTGGTGGAATACATGGGTGCTGTTGTTATCTTAGCAATAGGACCTTGGATCAAATCATAAAACCATGGTGGGTAGTATGGATTATCATAGTCAACCTGTACACAACGTAATTAGTAATATGGTTAGTTAATTAATCACAACGTAATCACAATTAATGTATACAATTCACTCTTACTTGGCTCTTCAACCATAGTGCGAAGTGCATATCTTTCCGCTTAAGTACTTCTGCATCTGAAATTCTTTCGATAGTTTCTTTTACCTGACTAACAAATAAACTAGACATGTATATAGAAAGATGTTAGTTTAAAAGTAATACACTGGTGGGGGATCCTTTAAATATACACAATTCATATACAAATATATATATATACCTTTCAAACGGAAGCATTTCAGTACAATTCAGAAGTATATATGTGTGTGCCGCGTGGCGGTCTTCGGGACTGCTCCACCAAACTTCTTTTAATTTGCCACTAAGACGTCCAATTGGAGAAAAGATATCAGGAACTCCCTCAACTGCATAAGTTTGGGCGACACCACCATCATCATATCTCCTAGGTGCTTTTTTCTGTGTGTGAACGGTGGGTGCAAAGTAGTACGATGTGAAATGCGACGTTTCTTCTGTCAGGCTACCAGCAACAATTGACCTCTCTCTCTTTTCC